>JAAONU010000008.1:25815895-26108659 GCA_012932295.1 Cyclina sinensis
TCCGTCTCAATGAGATCTATCCACCTATGAAGTTTCAGGTCAATAGCTTTGATAGTGTTGGGGTTATACTCTGGACAAGAAAATTAAGCAAAGGGGAATACCTGCAAAATCATGAAGTGCAGCGTGATGGTTCTTGTGCACTGCACTCCATCTCAATTAGATCTATCCACCTATGAAGTTTCAAGTCAATAGCTTTGATAGTGTAGGAGTTATGCTCTGGACAAACATCAGGGCGCCACCCGTCCTCCCGCCCACCATGGGTGATCCCATAACACGTCCTGACATCTTGCACCCGGCGTGCACCCCCCCCCCCCCCCCCCCCCCCTTCCTCCAAATTTGTAGGTCTATCTTGAATATATTGGGCTATAACTTTAACCTAAAATTTCTATGACTAAAACAGGAAAAACTCTGAAATTATTGTTGACTGAGTTAAAAGACTTGGAAGAGTTATGCATCTAGTTTTAGGAAGTAAGCATATCAAACTTAAAGCAAATATCGCTGATAGTAAACAAGATATATTAGCCTTTCAAATAACAAAAATAAAAACTTAACCAATGCTGATGCCAATGCTTTGGTGTGTAGAGAGTATAGCTCTCACTTTTTTTTGAGTTAAAATTCTAAACAGTTTTACACTCACTAAATAAAGCTGAATATAGTTAAAACATGTACGACTAGTCAAGATATGAATTGAATTAACATGGGTGCTACACTAAAAGGTATATTTTCATTATATGCCACTTAGAAGTAACGGAAGTTCTTGTTAACTTTTAATTTACAAGATTTTTGAGGATACACTGAGTGTATTCAGCATTTATCTTGTGTGTTATGCATGCATCTTGGTCATTTTGAACACTTATATATAACTTTTAAGTCAGGTCAACCGCATATCATATTCATAATAAATAAAAATATCTATATTTAAATTTAAGAGTCTGACAGATAGCTTTGTCTGTCAAGAAAATCTAATTTTAGAATCAAAGTTTATTTATCCTTTCCTTTAACATATTCAAGTAAACAGAAATGTTCCAGAATATTTTTGTCTGGCATATCCAATAAGGGAGTGCTACCTCAAATTTGTAAATTAAAATGGTATACTGGAATCTGCCTTTAGTGACAATGTCCTATTTTTAGAACAGATTGAATAAACACCAATGTCAATTAAAAAGAACATATTCAACATCCAAATACAAACTGCATGTCCAAATTTGATGTAACGATTGTTCCATTCTGTTAATAATGATCTCCCAGAATGACATCAATTGCAGTTATTCTGCAACAAATAGTACATGAAAATAGTTAGAAGGTAGAGACAGTGACCTTGAAAGTGACCTTGACTCATTCAGTCTTTGATTTCAAAAGGTTTTGTAATCTTTTGGAGTCCCAGAATTATAATCAGTAGCATGGAAAAGAGTCTTTTGAAGTATACTATTTCAATTTCAATACCCCTTGGTTCTGTTCACCTTGACCTCTGACCTTCTGACCATATCATTAAGTAGTAGTAACCAGAAATAATTTTTCTTGATAAATTATTCTGCAAAACACTTGAGAAACTATCCTGATTTTAGCACAGTATTTTAGGAGTTGTTGTATTTATCAAATACATAAAAGTTACAAAATTTTAATGGTACAGAGTACAGACTGGAAAGTTGAATATTTTCCTGGATTCCAACATAACTAAGCTTTTATAATCCCTGAAATAACATGACAGACAAATGAGATTTAAACGGGCATACCCTAAAATCTACAGTACCAGTATTCCATTTTGCTTTAAAAAAAATATGTAAATTTGAATTATTTTGAATGAAAAATTACCTGATATCAAGGTGTAAAAAAAAAAGAAATCTGAGTACAACAGTTAAAGTGAATAAATCTTTTTGGGTGGACAACCAGTAATTCTAATTGAACACCTAAGTGTTTCACAGTCCATTGAATTATTTTTTAACACAATCTTCTTCAAATTATTATTTATTTTTCATTCTATAGTGAACGGCCCAACAAAACAGATGTTGCAGTGTCATCATTGGTGAATTGTAGGGTATGTTCCTTTAAGGGTTTAAAGACTCCCAATTTTATGGCAAGACAGATCTGTCATGATTCTAATAAAGTACAAGTGAGATTTCGGTCCTCTCCTGGAGAACTTGAAATATACCTACAAATGTTATACTGATCATAATAATGCAATATCAGAGACACAATATTTATGTTTTCCTGTGTTATAATGACAATATGCTACAACAGGCCAAACTTGAAATAAACCTCATTGCAACTTGTGTTATATTGTGCACATTCCCTGGCTTACTATAATACAAACAATGATACAAATTGCTGTCAAATTACAAAACAAATTCAGAATATCAAAGCAATTGAGACAAACGCACACACAAATTTGTGACTATATCAGGAAAAGTTAACTACTACTGCAAAATATACCTACTTCACTACATCCTTATACCATTATGTAAGATGTAGAAAAAATTCCAAAGAGTGATCCTCGACGATTTGTAAGTCATAGCGAAATTGCTAAGTGTTACACTCTGTCTCAAGATATATCAATACTGTCAGAGCCGAGTATCCAGTGAGCGATGGTAGTAACAAGCAGTCCAATGATACCATATAAACACAAACACAGGGATCAATAAAGCTAAACCATCTTATGGATTTTTTCCGTAGCACGTTGAGCCCTTCACAAATAAAGCTCTGTAACCCAAATTCATGATTTGTTTTTCAAAGAACAATTGATCATTACAGCCGACGAGTGAAATTGATTGACAGTCATGTCTTCAATACAAAGCAGCAAATCAGTTTCAATACCGATGCCACTTGTAAAGTTCCACTGCATTTAAAAGGGGAAAACGACTTTCAAATTTGAATCTGTATTAACTTCAAGTATATTTTATAGCTACTCTTCAAATCTCTTAAAGCCAAGTTTGTATTTTTTTTCCTGAAATGATTTGAGACAGGTTTGTAACTGCTCAAAGATTATCCTGGAAATGATGCAGCACAGACAATCCTAAAACAGGCAACAATAAAAGCACAATAAAACTCCAAAGCAACTAAAGATTCAAACATGTTCACAAAGCAGAACAGTCTGTCAACTGATTTTATTACAAAAGCAATCTAAATTTAAGTCATCAATCAATGAATTCATTATATATATATATAATGTGCAGTCTCAGTGTCCAAGCTATATTGTTGTCATAGTGTCCAAGATATAGAATGTTTATAATGTCCAATATATAATGTCTTCATAGTGTCATTGTTAGAGAGTCTTCCTATTGTCCAAGATCATCAAAGTGTTCAAGATACGGTTGTCATAGTTTTTAAAATATAATGTCTTAGATCATAGTGTCCAAGATAGTGTTGTTACATTCTACATAATGTCCAAGATATAGTGACTTTGTAGTATCCAATATATAGTGCCTTCAAAGTGTCCAAGATATAGTGCCTTCATAGTCTCCACTCCAAGATATAGTGCCTTCAAAGTGTCCAAGATATAGTGCCTTCATAGTCTCCACTCCAAGATATAGTGCCTTCAAAGTGTCCAAGATATAGTGCCTTCATAGTCTCCACTCCAATATATAGTGCCTTCAAAGTGTCCAAGATATAGTGCCTTCAAAGTGTCCAGGATACAGTGCCTTTATAGTATCCAATCTAAGATATAGTGCCTTCATAGTGTCCAAAATACAGTGCCTTCATAATGTCCAAGATATAGTGCCTTCATAGTGTCCAAGAAACAGTGCCTTCATGGTGTCCAAAATACAAAGCCTTTAGAGTGTCCAAGATACAGTGCCTTCAGAGTGTACAAGATACAGTGCCTTCAGAGTGCTATCATGCCTTCATAGTGTCAAAGATACAGTGCCTTCAAAGTGTCAAAGAAACAGTGCCTTCATGGTGTCCAAGATACAAGGCCTTCATAGTGTCCAAGATACTGTGCCTTCATAGTGTCCAAGATACAATGCCTTCATCCTGTCCAAGATACAGTGCCTTCAGAGTGTCCATGCCTTCATAGTGTCCAAGATACAGTGCCTTCAGTGTCCAAGACACAGAGCCTTCAAAGTGTCCATGATATAGTGCCTTCATAATGTCCAAGATACAGTGCCTTCAGTGTCCAAGACACAGAGCCTTCAAAGTGTCCATGATATAGTGTCTTCATAGTGTCCAAGATATAGTGCCTTCACAGTGTCCAACATATATTGACTTAAGTGTCCAAGATATAGTGACTTTATAGTGTCCAAAATGTAGTGCCTTTGTGTTGTCTAAGATATAGTGCCTTCAAAGTGTCTAAAATACAGTGCCTTCATATTGTCCAAGATAAAATGTCTTTATAGTGTCCAAGATACTCTGACTTTAGTGTTGTGACAATGTCTAAGATACAATTTTGTCATAATGTCTAAAATACAATATGGTCAAAATGGGCATACAAAGGTATTAGGATGAATTTCAAATTTTATTGTGTAAATCCCATTCCTGGAGCAAAAGTGTTAAACCAAAATTAATGGAGGGAATCAAACATTTCTTTTCTGTTTCTCTCTATCTTTTTTTATCACACACATTTTTCTCGTCACAACATAATTCTGCATTCTTGTTAATAATAGCAGCCATAAAAGAAAGCACTTCTGTCATATCTTCAGATGATTTAAGGACTATCTTATGAATATTTAAAATGTAAACTAAGCAAAACAACATCCTTAAACAAATATAAAGATGGTTAATTATTCACACTGAAATTTGAGATCCAGCAATTTTGTGTGCAGTAAAATGGTTCCCAAGTAATGAAAGGCAGACAATGACTCACTGTATGAAATTTTGATATTTCTGCATTATGAAGAGAGTTGTTCATTTAATCAGAAAAAAAAAAAATGTATCGACATTTAATCTTATATGGTACTGGCAATCACTCAACTCCAAAGAACTTGACAAATGAGAGAATGAATTTGTTCTCGGGGAAAGCTGACATACAACAATATACAAATGTGTATTACTGATGCTTCATTTACCAAAATATTGATGAAAATCTGAGATGTATTCATCAAAGTCACTCCGATGCCGTACAATAAATGATCCTTAGTGGAATTATGTCCCTGAGGGAGCGTAACCTCTTTTAAAGGCAGAAACACTTTAATTCAATGTATACCCTTCAGTTTCCTATACATTTCAGATCTATATACAGCATAATGTGTTCTCAATTGTTCAATCCACTGGGTGAATCGCCTTTAAATGGCTACTAATCTGAAAATTTATCATCCAGTTTACATAACTACAACCACTATTTTAACTGGACACTGGTGCTCAAACTGTCGCTAAGAATACAGCTCTTAAGGGGTTAAAAACCTTTAATTCATTATAAATGCCTTACAATGTGATATTATTTATAATATTAGGCTTTAAATAATTAAAGCATATTAACAAATAGTAAACAGAATTTCTGTGGGGGGGAGGGCTTGACTATCACATAAAATTGGGAGATGTTATTGGTCCTATAATTGTATAATAATTTTTACTCTGACAAATGCATCAGGGAATGGATTCTTTGGCTTAGGGGTTAGAGTGTTGGTCTTCGATACAGTAAGATCAGAGTTCGAATCCCACTCTGGGTGGTGTATTCTGAGATGTATTGCATCATTCTGTTATGGACTTTCTTGTTCGTAAGAGATCTGAAATGCTGGTGTAACAAGGACAAAATGTCAAACATGATGAAGGAAAATTGCAGTCCATTTCACTGAAACTTTAACAAAGTACTTAATGTTACAGGACTGTTTCGTTGAAATTTTTCATGGCTATTATTGTTTGCCCTTGTATTACTGTATGTTACTGCTCATACCGCTCAATGTGTTTTGTGCATTTTTGCAGCAAATTCCCCTTATTGCTTCAGGGTGGATAGGCCACTGAAACTTATAACAGAAAAAGATTTTACATAATAAAAGTGTTATATTAAAAAAAAAAATGTTTGTTTTCCTATTCTACTCTCTTATTCAATTTCTCGAAAAACATTTATTATCTGATTACCTTTTAAGGATCACTCTGTCCTTCATTTTATTATATAAATATATCCCAGTTTTCTCAAAAACAATCTTATCTTTGGCTTTTGGCTATGAACAGCTAACACATTTTTAATTGAATATTGAAATTTTAATAAATAAACTCTTATACATAGCTCCGACAAAATTAAAAAATATCTGATAGTTTAAAAGTGACAGTGAAACAAACTGGTATCTAATCTATATCAATCTATGAAAAGTGAAAGATGTATTCAAAACAAGTTCAACGTCTTCCAAAATGTTCAACTCTCTTGCGGTATAATCGATATATTAGATAGTTCTGCTAATAATTTAACACAAGATAAACAATTCCATAAATTCTCGTTTATTGCCCTTTTTAAACAACAGAGATAAAAGGTCCATTATAATTTGTTTTCAGACAAAAAATAAAATGTTGGGAAAGAATAAAGATACTGATGCTTAATTAAACACCATTTTTTAAACAAACAAAATAAAGAACAAAAACAATCAAATGATGATGATGATGATTTGTTTTTGATGAAGGAACTGCTGTCGATGTACTGCTCATGATGATGAGATGAAATTTTATGAAGACAGTATTAATTTTTTCTAATCCAAACAATTATAGAAAAAAAAATCATCATTCTTATAAAAATCATCATCATCATCTTTTTCTGCTTGAAGTCATTAGATCTTGATAATCTACTTCTGAGATGACAATGGTATGTATTGAAAGATGTTATTTGTACTTAATTATTAAGATATGATGTACATATGCACTGGCAGTTTTAGGGGATAACTCTGATGGCCTTTCTTTCCTTTGTATAAATAAGGCCATACCCTTTTCTCACCAGCTTGTATAAATGTTTCTCTAATACTTAAATACTTGGTACTGTTCATTTAGACGACCTTTCAGTCATTCACTCTTTCTTATCAGCTGGTCAATATTAAGTGTGTTTATTTCCACACCATACTGATAATCTGTAGAAATAAATACACATGTATCGATGAAAAACCTGCTATCTTTAACCTGCTGACGGCAATTGTGTATGCCTTTGTGACCAATGCAGATCAAGATCAGCCTGCAGATCCATGCAGAGTGATCATGGTCTACACTATTTGCCATTCAGTCAGTAAATTTTCATAAGCACCCCCATAAACAAATCGAATCCGTTCCTGGAACTAACCAGTACTAAGCAATTAGTGTAAAGTTTTTTGCTCAAGGAAACAACGGCTTGCTCAAATGGGTTTGAACCCGTGCGACTAGCAATCCTTTTACTACTAGTCCAACGCATTAACCACTCGGCCATGCCGCCACTATTTTAAATATTTAGCATGGTAAGGGTTAAAGGTTACTAAAAAGGTAATGTTATACATGTATTATCATCAGTAATAACAAGATAAAAAGGATGACTGCCTGTTCTGCAGTCAGAAAGGGCAAGTTCACCATGGCTGACAGGAATTTGCTTTGTTACAGGACAATTGTATTTTCGCTATACCATGAGATAACTGCTGTATTGATACAGCCATGTGATTTCTGCAGAACATGTCAGTTAAAACATCGGCCTTTACACTCGATTAACTCTCAAAACACAGTTTCAGTAGAAATGAATTCTTTTACAAATTCTAAATATGGTTGTAACACAACAGTCAAAACAAAACCAGCTAATTTTATTCTTGATTCTCTTGTGTATATGACCAAACTGAGTATAAGACGTACACATAAACTTGAAAAATCATGATATAATCATATTCATAGATAAGCCAAATCCTCTATACCCCTATAATTTGATTAAATTTCATTGTCAAGAAAGATCTATCAAGTATTGTAGACTTGTACCAACTCAAAGCATATAAAAAAGAAGCATTATATTTATGCATGAGCCAGATGTTAGCAATTAATAGACACTGTCCTTGTGAAGTATTCGTACTTTACAAATGAAAGCAATTCATTTAATAGACAGATGGCACATTGTTTCATCAATAAAGTCAATGTTTTACTGTTCTTTCAATACCAGTATATATACATGAGATGAAAAACAAAAAATCTGATTTTTCTCATCTTTTGTTTTTTTTCATTAATGATATTTCAACAAAATATTAGCCCTTTTACTGCATACAATTTACCTAAATTATATTGTCTCAGAGAGAAAAGTTTTTACAAAATACCTCCATCAGAAACTGAAATAAGTACCAGCATTTTAAAGATGAGAAGCTCTGCTCAGGCTGAGTTTAGTTTTAAGAATTAGAATGGTTTGCAAGTCTCCATACTTCGTAACTCTGAACACACAGGTGATTCCAGCACTGGATTTCTTTTTTACTATTGAGCTGCTGTTAGCAATAAATGGTGCGTGCGTGTGTGTGTGTCTCCATGATCTGTCCGGTGATCATAGTATGCAATGGTTGCTGTGCAGTCAGTAAAATTTTCAATAAATACCCTTGTAAGTTATGAATGTATATATTCCAAACTGAACGATGGGCTACTTTAGCAGTTAACAGTTAAGTTTAAGTTTAGTTACTACAGTTAGACATTCACCTTTTAGCCAGACAATATCAGGTTACCCTAAATATAATATGCAACCTTAAGAACTTTTTACATAATTATATAGATTGTTTAGTACATGTTAACATTAGAATGTAGATATACAGAGAACTTTAGCACTGCTGAAGCAAGTACTTTAATGTATCAGGCTCATTAAAAACCTTATAACCAAATATGAGCTGACATTGGCAGGTGGTTGGACAATACAGGTTCATTGATCCTTAAATAATTGAGGCCAATACAGAATTCATGTGCCAAAGCAAAAGAAAAATACCATTTCTAAAAACACTTAATGTGTAACTAACAGATATTTAAGAAATTCTCAGTTGTTGAAATAACCAAAGGATATCACAGCTGTTAAGTAAATTGTAAACTTTTAGGGAATTATGTTATTAAAGAGGCTGTACTCCAGATCTGACATAAAAAAAATTTTTTTCATAAATTATAATTATATTTAGATGCCATGAGATTATTATAACAACATAATATTTTACTTCAAAACTGATTATAAAATTAAAAGTCAAAATAGAATAAAAAAAAATATTTTCGCTCAAGCCTGATTTGAACTCTGGACCTTCATGTTAACAAAATATTTCCAACACTTATACTGTCACCACCATCGCCGCATATGATATTACAGATATTTACTTTAAATCTTATACGATATAGTTATACCGTCGCGTTACGGTATAGCACTTTGAAAGGGAAAACAATCAATTTATAATGTAATTATTTGACTTATTTTTTGTCAGTAGATTATTTTTCAAGCATTAATCATAAATATTACAAGAAACTTATAATACAAGAAAACTTTCTTTTTTTGTCATCTGGAGCACAGCCCCTTTAAGTTTTTTGTTTTTTCTGTCCCCTGAAAAAAGTATTTCATGTCCAAAACCATAAGAAAATGGTCCTTTTTATAGCTTGAAAAAGCTATTAAAGAAGACCGTGATACAACTTTAAATAAGGTATGTCTTGGGATGCCAGAAAGCACAGTTTTTCACAGAAGATGAATGGGAACAATGCTGACCCTGACCTTGACCCTGCTGGCACCAATTGTATCTGCTTTAGAAAAAGTGAACAGTGCAGAATATAATCAGCTTGCATACAACCTGCAGGCATTTCATAATGATTTTTCTTTTTGCTTTTCAGTCACTCCGAAAATGTTTAACTAGTAACCCCTGTAAATGACAAATGGATTTGTCCAAACTAAATAATAAACAAGCCAATGTTTTCATTACATTTATCATGGAAACTGACCATTCACAAAATAATCCATATACGATCTATGTATACTCAAATACATTTTGAGAAAACAGTAATACTGAATATCTGTGTCCCCACAGATATTTTTATCTCCACTGTCAATTTTTTTCATAAACACTAGATCAGTGAAATGACTCTGAAAGAATAAAATGGATCAGGAGACTGTTGATTTCAGGTGAAAACTAGAACAGTCATTGAAGATGACAAATAACCCCACAACTGCGCATAGACTCAACAGCAAAAGCAAATCTGAACTCCCATACAGAAATGATGCAAGTATACAAAGAAAACCAAAAGACTAACTTGCCCCACAAGCTACAAGTGCCTTAAATCTGCATGTAAAAAATAATATAAGTTCAATGGAAGATAACTCTGAGATGTCTTGATGGCTATGAATCAAATGTTATGTCTTCACATCTACACTGTGAATTAACTATGCCTGGCAAGTTTCAATTCAATCTGTTGAAAACTGATGGAGGAGTTTGTGCCACAACGTATGTCAAACGTGACAAAAATTCTAAGTTCAAGGGCAATAACTGTATCTTGCTAGATATGCATAAGAAATATGTCTTTCACATCTTCACTGCCTAATTACTATCTCTGCCAAGTGTCATTTCCATCGGTTGAAAAATGAAGGAGAATTTTGTGCCGCAATGTATATAATATAATTAGTTGAAAATGGGGAAGAGTATAAGTTCAAAGGGTAATAACTCTGCATTGCCTGCATGGATATGCATAAGATAAATGTCATGCACTTCTACATTTCCTGGTAATGACCAAGTCTGCCAAATTTCATTTCAATTGGCTGAAAACTGAAACAGGAGTTCGCGACACAAGGTATATAATTTACAAACATGAGAAAAAGTATAAATTCAAGGGGCAGTAACTCTGCAATGCCTGTATGGATATGCATCAAGTATATGTCTTGCACATTACATTGCCTAGTGATCATTCCTGAAAAGTTTCATTTCAGTTAGTTAAATACTAAAGGATAAGTTTGCAACGCAAGGTAAAGATGTCAAAATTTACAAACATGGGAAAAAGTATAAGTTCAAGGGGCAATAACTCTGCAGTGCCTGTATGGATATGCATCAAATATATGTCTTGCACATCTACACTGCCTAGTGGTTATTCCAGAAAAGTTTCCTTTCAATCAGTTGAAAACTGAAGGAGATGTTTGCGATGCAAGGTTAAGATGTCAATGTGATAGACCGACCACCAGAGTGATTCCAAGTTTGTGGGGGTATAACAAAAGCGTTCTTTACCTGAAAGATCCAAAGCCCAATTTCTCTAATGTTCTTGAAGTAAGTGTCCCTTTCTTGCTCATTTTTTCCCTTCAACTATGACAAATGACCTTGAACTTTGCCCTAGAATGAACATTACTTTCATCTGGCTAACTTTTGTCTGAAATAATCAATTACATATGTATCATTATAATAGTTATCTGCAAGAAAAGAGAAAGAGATATTTTCTGCCTCATTATATACCATAAAATCTTAAAAAGTTTCTCAAATTAAGATAACCAATCCAACAAAGACAGACAGTCAAGGTGTAACTAAGTAACTTTAAAAAAAACTGTTTTTATCTGTTACAGTAGTAAAAATGAATTCTTTTGTGTCTTACTTTAAAACTATTTGGTCAAATGATTGTAAATACGTGTCTATCCAAATGTGTAGCCTCTTAAAATAAAAACTGCATTTCTATTTCACATTATTACTGTTATTTTTACAAAAAGGGATTATCAGGAATATTTGTATGTTTGATGAATAAAAACAAAACAGTATGGCCAACCCGCCTGTTTCCATTTTTCTTCAATGTTTACATTTTGCAAAATTTTAAGGAACACGAGTACAAGATATGGGAAGATTTTACTACAGAAGTATTTTGACTCAACATGGTTTTTCTGCTGAAATGACAGGAAAACAGGTACTTTTGGCAATAACTAGAAATAGAGACAGATTCTTCTGCTACTACTATCAAATGAACAGTAACTTCAAAGTTAAAAGTTTTATTAAACTGTGATGATATTTGATAATGTGTAAACTTACAGTGATTTTTCCCCCCAAACATTACTATAATTTGAACATGTGTTCACACTATATGACTACACCCTGACTGCCCAACAATTTTTTAAAACCATTTTTCTGCATCTTTCCAACTGTTTTCATCATCAAAAACATCTTTAGAATAAAATATCAATTAAAGTATGCAGGAATAATACATGGAAAAAAATTAACTGTGAAGGTAGATCATTGCTTTATTTCAACAAACTTGCAGTTTGTTTACAAGAATACAAAAATCCTGATAGTGCTGGGTCATGGGCACGCAAGGGTATTTCTTTATCAGTTCATAATGTTTTGGTATTTAAGCCCCATTCTTACTTAGTTACTATTCCAGACAGGGCCCTAAGTAGGCCCCAGATGAATGGTCCTGGAGAAACTCTGTGAAACTATGAGTACAACTCTGACAGCACATTTACTAAATCATTCAGAACAATCCTTTATGGTCGGAATCCTGTTGATCTGGCAAACAGCCAGATGTTAAATACAAACACGGGTCACCAGGAAAATATCCAGAACAAGCTTATTCCTGGCAATTCCAGTGCAGAACCAAGGCTGGTCCGGGACTCTTCCATGTATCTATGGTGATAATCCCCAGTGATCCAGAGTAGTGGGGAGCACTCAATGCACTACAAACCTACAGTTAACCCCAAATGTGGGCTGGCTTAGCCCAAACGAAAGACTGTATATCCCTGTTATGTACAGGCTGAGGTAAATGGCACAGCTACCCCTGGTAACACCAGCATGTCACCAGTGTACAACAAGGGTGTGACAGGATGATACCAGCATTTATCAGGCCACCAACAGTGATGACCCAGCTCACACTAGGTTATACTGGGATCAACCAGGCATGCACTGGTCCAGCCCCATAAATAATCCATGCCAAACCCAGACATTCCGAAAAGTGTTTTGACATTACTGGTCATTTGGTCGAATAATCTTGGAAGAATCACTGGACTGAATCAATTTTCCCTGGACCGTATGGAAATCAGAAAAAACTGACAATCCATAACGACTCATTTTTAAAGGTAGCAAAAACAATATTTTTTCTACAGGAAGTATTTATTCATTTACATGCCATACTGTAAAAGGAACATTACAACTAAATTATTCTGTGTTTTATCCTGATTGCTAGTAGACGGTAATTTCTTAATGGATATTATTGTTGGAAAACATAAAATAAATATTAGTTTGTTTATTTCAATCCCAGTTTTAACTGTAAATAGATTGTTTGGGTAAAAGTTGAATGTAAAATCTTTGAATTGTTACCGGACAGTCGGACTGGCTGGGACTGAATTTTTCCTGAACTGAGTGAAATTTTACCAATCTGGTCTGTCCGACCGGCACTTTTTACGCAGTGCTCCAGCTAGGATCTAAAAAGGGCAGGGTGCTGGTAAGTGAAAAAGGGCAAAAAGGAGTCGTGAAGTGGCTGGTCGGGCAGGGGTGGGGGCATAAGTAAGAAATGTTCCTGACCCTCTCTCATATTCTAAAAATTATCTGCTAATTATAAGACATTCTCATAATATTCATATTTACACCTGTATTTGTTTTTACAGACATCAAATATGTGGAGTGATTTTTATTTCAACTTACTGTTAAAAATTAATATATATATGTGGCAACAAAATTCAGTATCTTTTTGATGAAAAGTCTGGGATGTGTTACCAGTTAAACCAGATGTTTTTAAACAAAATTACAAACAATGTTAAACTGTACATTATGTTGATTCATTACAACTGTGGCTTTCAAAAGTAACAACGGCATAAATATTTAAGTATTACAGAAAAGAAAACTTTTTACATGAAAAACAGGTACTTATTATCAAATCATGACCACTTATCTTATCAATCAAGTGGATGTTGTAAGTATTAAAAAGTCCCGAAGACACTGTTTATTATAAATACTAAAATATGACGGGGTCACGGAAATATATGACAAACGGAATTTATCCGAGATTCTTACTCACTGCTTCATGTTTAATGAACTAAATGTTTGCTGGAATTTCTATTTGTTCAACTTGTTTTTAATCTACCTGGCTTTTTCTTGTAAATAAATCCGAGAATTAAAATAAAAGTACCAAAACGTATTTTTGCCTTTTCATACACTGTTTAAAAGGTTAGAATAACATTAGTAAAGAATTGCTTTTTCCTTCACAATTAAGCATTCAATAAGTTTGTTAAGACAAAGTTTGTTTGACTTTAAAAATTTGTAGAATCTATTGTACACAACAGTTTTCTACTCTGTGTACAATCCCCAATTGATTTATTGACCCAATTCAACACCTGTTGATGGCTAAATGTGTTAATAGTGCATCGAGTGTCAACACACAGGATTAAATCAATGAAACTATCAAAGTGTGCTCTGATTGGTCAATGCTTTGAAGGTAGTACATATTTATCCCCGTTTCTGAGTATAAGCTCCGCCCATAACCGGAGCAAAGCAAGTTATTGACGTCGGCAGATGAAACATTTTCGGTGAAGTTTATATTGCTTTGATGCTTCATAAAGGTGAAGTCAGGGTGTTTTGGGCGACGATTTCGCCCATTTCATCCCCCTCGTGAGAGCCCTGTAATACCACGGTTAAAATCAGCGCCGAACGGCATCAAATGTCGGCAGAAATCAAATAATTAACACCTCATAATTGTAACCGATGTCCCATCTTTATTCGTGGATACTTTTCCCTAGGTGTCAGTGCAATATACAAACAAGACGTGTTGTAAGCAAGTGTGGTAATGTACCTTTCCTACACTTGTGTTATTTGACGTGACTGGTTTCCTATCGATTTTTTTGTTGTTAGGCGCTTGCATAACGCCCAGACAATAAGGCCAAAAAAAAATAATAATGTGGTTCTGGTAACATACTGAAAAAAAATAGGGTAGGTAGGTAGGAAAAATATTTTATTTTTTAAAAATATTTTATTTCGGCTAAAACTGGACTTCTTTTAAATATGAATAGATGAACAGGATACCACTAACATACATTATATTAATTGTTACACCAGAACACAGAAAAATCCGACAGTATTAAACATGTTCGCTGGAATAAAAAGACAGTCACAAATGAATGATTTTAATCTAACTATGCAAAAAACTAAGTAGTTCCTGATATTAAGATAAAAATGCACGGCTCTCGCTAGGGTCAAAATTTTGGGAGAAGTGACTTCTCCCCAAGGCAAGATTTGGGAGAAGTCAGAAGACTCCTGGGAGAAGTTAGCACTGGCAGTTCCAGTTCCATTTGTGAATGACAATGACAGACAGTAAATATGCGAAATGATTTTTATTCAACTTACTATTAAAGACTTATGTATGTGTGGCATCCAAATTCAGTAACTTTTTTGTGAAAAGTCTAGGATGTGTTTCCAGTTTAATCAGATTTTTTAAACAAAATTACAGTTTTAAAATGTTCAATTTTAAGATGTAAATTATGTTGATTCAGTTTAACTGTTGCTTTCAAAAGTAACCTTGACAGAAATATTCAAGTCTTAGAGAAAAAAAAATTTTTAAAATGAAAAACAGGTACTTATAATCAAATCAAGACCAACAATGGTACTTATAATCAAATCAAGACCACCAATCTTAATCAATCAATTGAATGTTGTGAATTTGCCATATAAAGAGTCTCCTAGACACTGTTTTCTACAAATTCTAAAATACGTCGGGGTCGCGGAAATATATGACAAACAATTTATCCGAGATTTTTATTCGCTGCTTCATGATTAATGAACTAAATGTTTGCAGGAATTGGTTTCCTTCAATTTGTTAAGCTTGTCTTAAATCTACTTGAGTTTTTCTTATAAATCAATCCGAGAATTAAAACAAAAATACCAAAAAGTATTTTTGCCATTTCCATACACTGTTTCAAAGGCTAGAATAACAGTGGTAAAGCATTGATGTTTAACCCTTTGCCTTTAAAATTAAACATTCAATTAATTTGTTAAGACGTAGTTTGCTTGACTTTTAAGATCTGTAGAGTCTGTTGTACACAACTGTTTTCTACTCGGTGTACATCGAGTTACATTATTCACCCAATTCAACACCTGTTGATGGCTGACTGTGTAAATTGTGTATCGAGTGTCAACACACAAGATTAATTAAATGAAAGTAGTAAACTGCGCTCTGATTGGCCAATCCTTTGAAGGTAGTATGTATTGATGCCGTTTCCTCGAAAATTGTTTTGCTAGGGGCGATCGTAAGAACTATACATTCATGAAATTACTATATGCTGATTCGCCTACCGTTCCGTTCTGTACACGGGAAAAAAAGCGATTTTGGCCGATGACGCAGGAAATGCCATAAAATAATTTAGGGTCTGGGCCAAAACGATAGGGTCGGTCAGGTTACCAGAACCACAAAATTATTTTGTTTTGGCCTAACCAGTCTCATTTTCTTCACACGGCAGTAACAGGTTACTTTTGCTTATTTTAGTATAGGGGTGTGGACATAGACAATCAGACCTAAAAGTATTGAGGTGAAGAAGGGGTACTGGAAGCTAGCCCAACAAATTGTGCGCCAGGGCTTTTCTTTAACACTTCTTGCTTTTTAGCTGCTTTTTGTCATGTTGATATTATTCATAATGTTGTATAGTCGGTTTAAAAGCTCATAAGAGCTTATGTTATGTTGTTCCTGTCTTGCCGACTTTAAATAAAGTTTATCTTATCTTATCTTATCCGAAACCCGCAACAGTTGACACAAACAGAATCAGCTGATCACGACCTATAGTCCAGTAAAAGAAAAACATCCACTCTGACTAATTGCAACAAAATTTTTATTTATACCACACAAAAGTATATTGTCTAAATGTCTTGTACTAAAAAGTTGCACATTGTACTCATTGGCAAAACAAAATAAATTAGATTTTAAAAATTTTAAATGGTCGTGTTTCCCTATGAAGGCCTTGGCGTGCCATAGACAGTACTCTTTAGAGCTGGAGGTAAAAAGACGTCATAAAGTTAATGGCGGCGTCTATTCAAAATGAAAACACAGTTCACTAAAGACTTTCACGATACGATTAATCGCGAATTTATGTTTGGTAAGTCACATTTATGATTAATTTTCATAAAATTAGAAGGTAATATTTTTAATAGCATGCGTTTTGACTGCACATTTTGTTTTAAATGCTGTTCTCAAGACCGAACTTCTGTTAAAAAAAAATGTGCAAATTTTAGGATAATAAATGTATTTCGTTGTTTGCAATCACTACACATTGGAGTTAACATATATAATGTTCGATGAATGAACAAAATTGCAATATATTTGAGAAAAAAAAATTTGGAGGGAGTCTGTCGTTCATTTTTTTTTTCAAGTATGGAAGGCAGTTCTCGTCTTAGGTAACGCTTTTCAAATAAAAAATGTCCTCATAACAAAAAATTAATCACATGCGTATTTGCATGTTTTGACTTCAAATTATTTGTTCATGTGCCATCTTTATACTTTTATGCCTGTAGAATGTTAAAAATAAACCATGTACTTAAATATAGTTTTTGTTTCGTTTTAGCTGAATAATTTAAATATCTCCTACACAGCACAGCTTCATCACAAGCAACAGTGGTTTACTATCATAGTATGTGCATTTCTCCGTAATTTAATAAAAAAAAACAACACATATCATTATTTATTAGTGTTATTTATTATTTATGACAAACACAATGGTGGTGTTACTCAATAAATGAATAAAATAATGCATAATTACATAATAAACCAAGTGCATTACATTTTATTGTTTGATACCGTTCTGAAATCACATATATTTACATTATTTTTCTTATTCAAATTGCTCATAATTCTTTTATTATTCCTTTTTAGTTCAATAGACGTGTTCTAGATAGTGGTTGACAACAGTCCAGACTCTGCAACAGTAATAGTGATTATTATTACGGTGTGTTGAATAAAATCTGGATTTAAGCTAAATACCCATGTTCACCTATTAGTTTTGTTTTTATAGGGTCAAAATAAATGCCTTATTGTTTAAGTTCAAGTTCAAGTACACAACTGTTATATCAGTCATCGGCGCAACAATATTTACAATTAATTGCTATCAGTGTTTGTGTCTATTACCAATCATAATCCCAAACAATAAGCTATGGAACTTCACATCATATTCTTTGATTTTAGCTGACGAACTGAGTGGAGGTATATTACCTATTGACCTATGAACATCGCAACTTCATATATTGTGCAAGGTATGTATCATTGGGCCCTGGAATATTCTCTTTCTCCTGGAATATTCTCCTGGAATATTCACTTATTAACCACTATTGTTAAAATCAAATATGCAGAATGAATGCAGTATTGTGATATTCTGGCATGTAGTAAATGTTAAATTGTGATCACTTGTCTTTTACTTAAAACTGTATAACTCCAGATGAGCAAAAATATTTCAAAAACTCAAACTTTAGCAAAATGTACTAAAATTTTAAGAAAAGTAAAAAAAAATCAAGTAATAATTTACATGTTGTATGTGAGAAATGACTGATTTTTGCAGAATCTATCACCATATTTCTACTGCGTGACTAACGCAGTAAGGGCTATTTTGGCATATTTTGACCTCCTATTGGTAAATTACATGGATTTTAAGTGATGTTTGCCATGTGTAAATAACTTTTTTAGTTCACTTCACAATATTTTACTTTTAAATACATCTTCAAAATTTTCATGAAAATTAGCATGAATCTGGAGGCATACTGCTTTAGATGTACATTTTTACGAACAAATAAATCTTTCAGTTACGGGTATGAATTAACATTGCACCTCAATTTATGATGAGAAATTTCCACAAATTTCACTTGCATTTTTTCTAACTTTTACCTGTTCATTGACTGTCTGTAAAACATGCCATTTAAAATGAAATAGTGCAAGAACATATTGTTCTTTCAGATGGAGAGGATGACATACGGGTGCCAAACGCTCATTGGCGGATCTCTATACCTGCACTTGCCTATCAGTGAAGTCCACACAAAATCTAGACTCGTCAGTGAACAGCACTTGGGTCCAGTCATGCAGCGTCCACCTGGTGTGATCGCGGGCCCATTGAAGACGTGCCTGGATGTGGTTTCGCGTCAATGGGATTCGGATGGCTGGCCTTCATGCCAGCTGTATGAAGACGGTTCCTGATGGTTTGAGTTGAAAGTTTTACACCAGTGGCATTGTGGAAGTCATTTTGGAGGGCAGTAGCGGTAACAAGGCGCTGACGTCGCGCTTGAACGACACTAAACCAGTCCTCACGCTGAGTTATGGACCTCTGACCCCCTCCGCCATGCCTATGCGTGGCATGCCCGTAAGTTTGAAACCGTCGCCGCATCCTGGCAACGGTGCATTGGGACACCCCAAGGACACCTGCCACGTGCCGTTGGAAACGCCCAGCCTCAAGCATCCCCACCCCCTATTCATCTCCTCATCGTCAATACGCCGTCTTTGCCGTAGATTTGCCATGACCAGTGCCAGGTTCGATATAAAAGTTACCATGTACAAGCGAAGTCTGAATAAAACAGATGTGTACATGAAGGTACATGCCCGCGGTGCACCACTTTTCCAGGGGTATCGCTTTTCCTGTGCATCTCGAGCCATGTACAGGTAAACAATCAAAATCTGCGGGACAGGTCGGCTTTGCCATATGAATAAACTACATGTATGAGAAAAAATCAGTTATCTTGAGGTTATCATTTAAAATATATTTACGAAATAAAAAGTGATCCCTATCAAATTTTGAGAAGTATATTTTTGAGACTGTGGATTTTGCCACTATTTGTATACCCTGATTTTTTTGTGTATTCATATGTATTAAAGTACGATTGTATTGCTTTAAATGTAAAAAATTAGATATTGATAACACGGTATTGTTAGAATCGATGAAAATAGAAAATAATAAAAGAAATCAGTGTTTCCAGTTTACGCTTGTAAATATAGGTGGGTGGGGTAAGTCCTTCCCTGTAAATTGTAAAAAATTGGCCTGTTATCTACAAAAAAACGTCACTAACAGTCTGAAGACACATGATAAGCTATTTATTTATGTTTACTTATGTTAAAAAGAGAGTAAAACATACAAATGTGAACAACAGTATGTCAACAGCTACAAAATATGCAGTGGCCGGTATTTTTCAATAATCCGATATCGTCATCGAAGAATGCAAATTATCACGAAAATGCCTGAAGCCAGTGCATGCAACTTTTTTCCTTTAATACTCCATAGTATGTAGCTCACATAAATGAAAGTAGATATTTTGTTGCAATTAGTCCGAATCACAATGGGGCGACCGTTTTCGTTTACTGGACTACTACATGGGGGCAGATGACATTTTCAACCGTTTCTACCTTTTTTCAATTTTTGCCTTCTAATTCTAAACTAAAAAAAGATTTTCAATCCTTTGAGGTCAAAGACTACTTCAAATTTATATAAAAACACTTACTCCTGCACCCTCTCTAAAATTATGCACTGTTTTAAACTATGTTACTTAAAGAAAAACGAGATATTCGACAATTTCTCCGCTAAAATAATTTCCTACCATCCTTCTGTCAATAGCCCATTTCCGTTTAGGGGAGGTAATCAAAAAGGTGAAGACATTTCGGTCCATGGATATTTCGAGCCACGGATATTTCGGTGAAATTTGTGTCCTATGACCTCAAATGTGCATCGCACTGTTATATCTTGGGGAAAACTATTCCATAGTCGCATTGCCCTCATAAAGGAGTTAGAGGAGGGAATTAGGTAGATAAAATAGGGTGTGGGTCCAGAACGGCTTAAAAATATTAAGGCCTTGTCCAGACAGGTCACTTCAGAGCTATAAGCATTTCAAACGATAATTGAAAGCTTAATACAGACAATTTACAGTTGATTACATTCTGCACACAGCTAAATTGTTTTTGAGAGTTTCTTGAGGTTGTGACGTGCGACTATGAAGAGCTGGGCCTAAAGATGTAGAAATGATTATAGTACTTTTAACGCTATTAAACTTAAAAAGTAATAATTTATGAGTAAATACACTGTGTAATTGCCGACGATGAAAGAAAAACACAAAATCGACACATTTAAACACCACGCAGTGTTACTTGCTTTAATGTATTAGATATTACGAAAGATATACTAGCTTACTTTTGGCTTAGTAGGAGCTGATGTGCATGCGTTATCATTTTTATGAAGAGAAAGAAAGAAACTAGAAAAAAAAGCAAGAAAGAAAGAAAGAATAATCTTAGGGGAGTCTGATTTCATATTTTTCGTATAGAAAACTAAACAATTCAAGCACAATAGGACTTAAGTCTATTTGGCTCTATTTTCTATCTAAAATACTTTCTGGAAAATAATAATAAAATAACTTAGATTACACTTTTCTATAAATAGCATTTAAAGTATAAGAAAATATCAGGTAGAAGTGTGCAGCGAGCACCCCTGTAAAGCGTATCTATCCCTAGCTATAGTCAAAAAGCATGCATTCTAGTAACAGCAAGATTATTATGAAAGTCGTGTAAGTATTTTTAGGACTGTGACTACATGGAACATGAGTCGATGTGTAGAGCGCAGGACTTCCCGTTTTTCGGCGTAGATGTATTAAAATCGATTTTTACCTACATCTGTAACGAACGAAACTGTTGGATACAAAATCTTCAGCTGAAATTGGTTAAAGTAATTGCTGTGACGAAATTTAAGGGTAGAATTCGTGTTTGTTACTAGTTTAATTACCTCTGAAAATAATCCAGTAATAATAATTAATATCGATACAGTCATAAATTAAATATCAAACTGATTTAACTACAAAAAATATACTAAATGGAATAGATATATAATTGATATGACTAAATATTTAATTTATTTTACTGAAAATGATATTGAGACTTTTAGCATTAAACTCGACATTTTTTGTTTATAGCTTAAACTGTTAAGGAAATTGGACATTTGATTTCTATGCCTGTTCAATATTTGCCGATGTCTGTAAGCTAAACATATGGGGCATTAATTTTGTTTTGAATCAATGTCAATTAAAAAAAATATCAAAAATAAAAAAAAGGAAAAAAAATAATAATAAAAGCAAAGGTCAAGATTTCAAAGAAGCGTTAAAATGTTAAGTATGTTCTTAAAAATAGGAACTCATTTCCAACATGCAAGTTGAGAGCGATGTACTTTGAGTATAGATTTAAAAAAATGGTTACAGTCAAATGAAATCGTCAAAACATGAGATCAGCTATTTGAAGTGTGTAATGTCGTTTTCATAAATGTCAGAAATCAGATAGAAATACATGAGGGGTAAGAAGAAGAAGGAATAAATTTTAAAATTGTAATATACGAGCACGTAATGTGCGTGTTAAAATGTTATTATCTTTTTTTAAATAATTATTTATTTAAGCGAAATTTCAGCTTTCAAAAAATTACCACCTCCGATATTTCTGATACAAAAAAAAAACAAAAAACATTTGAAATTTCACTTAAACATGACTGAGCATTTGATTTCTATATTTCTGCAAGGGAAATAAAGCAAAATTTCGCCGAATAGATACGATCCCTGGACTCGTGCTTCTAATTAAGACTAAGTGTAGTAAACTATTAATTAGGTAGGTTTGAATCAAATACTTTTCAAACAAAGTATGCCTCAGTCGTGAATATTGAAAATTTAAAAAAAAATAAGTCTGGCCAGTCCAAATTAATAAGCTCTGAACCACAAAATTGTATATGGGTATATGTAGAACTTGGTAAAATAGTGGTGAAATCCTGCAAAGATGCAGTAAGACCAGTGGTGAAATCCTGTAAAGATACGGTAAGTCCAATGGTGAAATCCTGCAAAGATACATGAGGCTGCATGACTGGAGGGAGGCTTCTCCCTAGTCGAATGCTTTTGAGTTGGGGACGTAATATTGTAATATAAACTATTTGCCATTTACGATTAATGGTCAAGTTTATGACACACCCGGAGAAATAATAGTCATTTTGTATATACATTTGTGCAGACTTTTTGATCTGTTGATGAATTATTTTATCCAAAAGTTCCTCTCATGAAACACTACTTCATTTGGAGATGTGTATACGTTTTGTCGGTAGATTCTTTCGTTTCTCGGTCTTGGTCTGTTCCTTTCTGTGGATTCTCAGAAATCCACACTTATCATGGTTAATTATCATAGACAATTCTTCTCAATTTTGAATGACCCTCCTGTAGGCGGCTTGGTGCACAGGGTTTGTGATTAAAATAATAGTCAAGTATACTATAGAGTCGTCAGCAAACCGAATGTCATAACTCTTGAAATAGTTTAGAAGATATTTCTGTGCACTAATAACAAACAGATGAAGAACCGGTAGTCGCATGATTTCTTGTTTTCAACTAAATCTAGGGCATGTTGTTATCTGTTTTGAAGATACTTTTAACCCAATTACAGCAGTATTTATCCCTTTATGAAAATAAAAGATTCTAATATAAGGCAAGTTTCAATGATTCTGGTTCATGTTCACTCCAATATTTTACATTTATTTCCGTTCTGATTTAATTAGATGACAGCGATTTAATAGTTACTATTCGTAAAAAGATTAGGGATCAACCCAGAAAAATAAAAAATGGAATTTTGACAGCTTGATAAATTAGAATGGTATGTTTGATACTTTGAGAATAGAACTTGAGGATATTTTATGAATCAGTTTTTTTAACATTGTATTTGAGGTGTCATCAGATGTCTGGGCATTTCATGTGACACCTGTTGCTATTAGAACTGTAGTAGTATTCGGACCAAAAAGTTTCGATCCTATAACACCACCTTTAAAACTAGTTAAAACTATCACGTTAATCTTAGATTGTTTAATGATGCTTGGTGACTATTACCTCACACTGAAATTTCTGATGATAGTTTTTATGTTTTTAATGTTATTAGTAGACAGTATAGTAAGCTGAGGAAATCATTTCATCCAAAAATGCTTCAACTTCCACTTACTTAGTTGGCAGTGTCTAGAGGTACGGATCCGTACCCCTAGACCGGCAGTCTAGAGGTACGGATCCCTACCTCTAGACAATACTTTTAGGAATGTCTAGGGGTACGGACCTTTTTTAAATATATAATTAAGCATAAATTTACGTTAGAAGAAACTCGGTTATAGTGGTTTTGACAGTTTTTAGTGTTTAACAGACTAAAATTATCTAAGAGTGGCAATGACTTTGATTTTCAGTTCCCGTTTCCATGATTTAATGCGAGTAATCCGGAATCTAAATTTGCTTACGAAAAGAGGAACATATCATTGTCATCTATTTTTAAACAGAGAGCGTTCAGTTATAAGAGGTACGGATCCGTACCTCTAGACTGCCGGTCTAGGGGTACGGATCCGTACCTCTAGATACTGCCTACTTAGTTACTACAGCCAAAAGTTAATACTAACTAAGGCCATACTAACTATACCAGGCAGGCACATTTCAGGAACATTAAAATTGTAAAAGATAAAAAAATAACACAATTTTTACCAAAGATCTTACTTAAACATTTATTGTGAACATTTAAATTCCATGAAACTTGTTCAATCCACAGATAAAATAAGCAGGCACAGTTTGGTTAGCCATAGCATTAATCTCAGTTGGTAATTCATTCCAGAGTTGTACAGTCCTTGGAAAGAATGAGTTTATGTGATTTGTTTTTGAAGAATTTGTTGTTTCTTGTGTCTGTAAGGTCATCATTACTTTGAATAGCATGACCAGGCTGGCTTGGTTTCACCTTTGCAGGAGTGTTAACCATTGAAATTCCCTAATCATGTTTGTTACACTGCTTATATAGTGGTAATCATTTTGAGCATATCTTGTAGCTGACCTCAGGACCATTTCTATTCTGTGATTCTGCCTTGGGTGCCATATGGTTGACCATTGAGTAGTATTCCTGATCCACCAGCTTAACTATACATAAAACATATTCCTTTATGATACACTGCTGTACAATTTTGTCATGATGCAGGTGAACATTTTCTTAAAAAAACTAACATCCAGTACAAATTCTGTATGGAAATCATTATTCTAAATTGGAAAGATCCATTTGCCCTGAGCTGGAGTCAAACTAGGAAGCTGTCAGTCTCAATGCAGACTCTTTAACATGTTGCCATAAAAACTTTATAAGTTTTTATTAGGGATGTCAACGAGTATCCGAGTACCTGGATATCCGGGTACTATGTTTAGATTCTTTAACATGTTGCCAAAAAAACTTTATAACTTTATAAACTTTAAAATGTGATTACTCAAATGACGAATTCAATCAAGGATTTGCTAAAACAAGCATTATGATTTTAATATGTCAAACAATCATTCTTTGCTAAAGCATTCGCATTAAAAACTTTGAACATTCAAAAATATTAAACCCACTTAAAACTTCTGACACATTTGCAATCTTCGTTTTTTTTATATTTTGTTGGCGCTCACATAGTCACGAAAGCTGCATAATTACATGTTCCGGTATACAAAAACGATAATGTGACATAGACTTGAGGATACAAATAAAACAGCATTTTGATCTACGGAGATTTTAAATAATATTTTTAAATTACATAGTTTTTAAAAAAAAACAAAGACAATGCCACAAAAACAAAAACAAAAAAAAACGGACGCATATCATTTTCGTTAAACACTTAGACTTACCGCACATGTGTATTGGCAGGAAAATATACTTCAAGAGACAAGAGGGAAATAAAAACAGTAAACAACATGTCTTTGTTTTATTAACTTTACTTACACGTAATGACAGTTATTATTTTTGTCTAATTGTGTGTATGATTGATTGACCCTGCAATGCCTTCAAGTAGCCAGTCTGAGGTATTTTAGGAAGTCTAGATGTAAACCAGGAAGGAAAGTTAATTTTTTGGGGTTAATCAGTTTCTCATTTTGATTTGAACCTTACCTGTCTATACTGTTAATCTATATAATTTCCTCTATAATTGTTAAAAATTTTAAGATCTTAGGAGATACATTGTATTTTCAGCATATTTGGGCTTAAAACATGAGGAAGTTGTGTACTTCCTTTTAATTGTTTCTTTTTAATTCTGTTTCAGATCTAAAGATTATTCTTTTGGACATCATTTTCATTGGTTAATTTTCTGCAAGTTCAATGTCACTATGGGAGGAGACACCCTCCACTTTGACCTCATTTGGGCCGCCAAGCTCAGAGGTTCAGTCAGCTGGCAACTTCCTCTCAAGATTGTTCAGGAGGGGAAGGGGTATGTAACAGTGGCACCTGAACATTGTTAACCCTTACCATGCTAAATATCTAAAATGGACTTGTCCATCTGTACTATTTGGACGGATCCATTAATTGTTAATAGAAATGCTAACTGAAAATTTACTGACTGATTGGCCAACAGTGCAGACTGTGATCAGACTGCACAGATATGCAGGCTGATCTTGGTCTGCACTTGTTGCAAAGGCAGAGTATTAAGTTGCCTCCAGCAGGGTAAGGGTTAGTATTTTATTTTTTGTATTTTTGATAAATCATATAAAAGATTATACTACAAGTAGCATATCTCATTTTATGCCATCAGGCTTGTTATAAGAGAAAATAAAAACAAAAGTAGTGATCTGGCAAAGAAGATGTACTAGTATTTCATTAAATTATCTATCTGTAATCTACCTAATGAATTATTAAATTGGGAAATATGTAGGTAGAGTAACAGAAAAATTGATTGCCTGTGGGCTGAAAAATATCTTGGTGGCCTGTGATAGATAAGAACTCTGAATGTTTAGTTCACAAACAAACACTACCAATTCACAATAACAAGTACAATGTACCTGATATGCAAAGTGGTAAAAGTACTGAAGTTCCTTTTACATACACACCCTTCCCAGAATTAGTCCTAAAATGCTTGAAATACTTCATGACTGATATTCTAAGAGTGCTATAACATTTATACTGTTGAGTTATTTTAAATGGTCATAAATGTTATCAAGAAGAATTCACTTCCCCAGAGCTCGATTCAAATTCAGCCCCTTGTTTCACAAATCAGACACCCTACCTCATTGCCATAAAAGCTAGTTGGTAGCCAAATAAGTAGAAGTGCAATGACTATACTCTACTATATCTCTACTATGATATCTGTTGTGTGTTTATTGCAGATGAATCATCAGATAGCAGTCAGCCGTCAAGTAGAGAAGTGTCAGTGGAGAGGTTCTCTAGTAGAGAGGTGTCGGTGGACAGGTTCTTGAGTAAAGATGGGTCATCTGAAAGTCTCTCCAGGGAGCAGTCTGTGGAAAGTAGACGCGGCTCCAGGGATCAGTCTGTGGACAGTATTACTAAAACACTTGCTAAAAGACTGGTTGGTTCTCCTACCAAAACAATGTCAGGTATATATGTCTGTGTCTGCATTCACAATTTTGTAAATAGTTTTAAATAGTTAAATTCTCTTTGAGGTAAGAAAAAGTTATATATATACAGAATTAATTTTCGAGTATTAGCAAATTATAGGAGTTCACAGATAGGTGACAGAAGGGCGATAGACTGGATTTTGCAGTAATTGACATATACAAGAAAAGTTGTTCTATATACTTGATACCATGGTGTAAGATAGTGGCATTTTTTCTGGTTAAAGAAAGGTCAGGAAGCACACACTGTGCTATAACTGATGCATCAAGCAGTAATATAGCTAGTTATACATGCATGATAACTGAAAAAATACTATGTCGTAGAACAAAGAAAATTATTCACCATGTTAAAATGTCTTTTTTTGCGGATAGAAAAGGGCCACAAGAAAATGGACCAAAGAATCAAAAAATATTTAAGAATGCAGGCTTGGTGCATGACTTTTGAATAAACAGCTACTAGAGGAAATAGATACATTGTATTTATCTAATAATTATACTAAAATCTATGTATTTTTGATCGAAGCAAAGTTGAAGACTAAAAGAATTTTTGAGTCCCTCCATTACTTCCAACAAGGAAGGAAAGACTGGATACAAAAAAAATGTGATTTTTGAAAGAAATGATTTGGACTATCATTGATTCAAAGAATAACTTTTCATCTGGATGATACAATTAACATTGAGTTTTTGATAAATTTGAACAGAAAGCTGTCTGACTGCCCAAGAAGACAGTACAGAAGTTGAAGTGTCAGAAGCTGATACCAAAGTCTACAGTACCAAAAGAACACTAGGCAGTGTGTTGACCAGGTTGTCAGCTATACTGGAAAGGAGAGCGCCTGTAAGTCTGGGATCTTGCTATGTTTTTTTCCCAAACTTTTGGGAACAGGTCTGTGTCTGTGCAGTTGGGAAATTCTGAGTGGCAAAATTGGGAAATTGGGAAAAAATGATTTTGCAACAACAGCCATATTGGGAATGTTGAATTATTATTAAAAGAACTACAAATGAAACAAATGTTTTGTTGGCTCTTACAATATCAGCTTTCTGTTTCTGGGCTTTAAAGAACTCAGCTAAATTCAAAATGGAGTCCCCCTAGAAGATGACCAGTTTTGTCATTGGGAATTTTTGACACCTAGAGAAAAAAAATAGAATTTCTAGCCATTGGGAACAAGTCCCTTTACCAGACCCATCTAAAGAAGGAAAAGAAAACACTCTTGTTTTTTTAATGTTTTAGAGACATGTAAGTTTTGAGACGTTAGCCAGTGGAATTTCTTTGATATTTTTTATACTCAGTATCAGTCTGTTAATAAGCCATAGGCCTTAGGTTGGTGGCTTGTGAAATTCGTGTTGGGCCTTAAAACTTTGGCAGACAGTAGGCTACATGGACCTGTAAGAATTGTCCTGCAGGGCCTTAGTTGTGATTTTTTAGCCCTAAGGAATTTGATTAGGGCCTATGGAATTTGATTTGGGCCTAAAGAATTTGATTTGGGCCTGTGGAATTTGATTTTGTCTTACAAATGGACTGCATCTTGCAGACTGAAATGCAACTGGGTGTTAAAATGCTGTGGAGTTTTGTTATAAAACCAGAAGCTTATAGTATGCAATACATTTTTTTTTTTTAAATTGGAAGAATAATTAAAACACAAAAATGAAGAAAAAAGCAAGTACAACTAAAATTTCATTAGCTAAAGAGGTTTATTTTAATTTCAGTAGAATTTCAGTCAGTAGTTACCCATGTTTTATCTTGACTATAATGATATACTGGTTTAAAAATGCTGTTTTACAAATTTGATAATTTTGAACAGTCAAAGTATTAGTTTGTTCTGCTTTCAATTTCTTTACCCAGACCACAGTGAAATTGAATTTGTGAGACGGTATTAATCCTTTGCAACATTTTGATGTTTCAGACCCCACAGGTGTACCGAGACAGTGACTTCAAACAGTACTGGATGCCAGACAAGAGTTGTAAAGAGTGTTATGAGTGTCATGACAAATTTACGACATTTCGTCGTCGTCATCATTGCAGGATTTGTGGTCAGATATTCTGCCATGCATGCTGTAGTCAGGAACTGCCAGGAAAGATTATTGGCTACAAAGGTAGGGTATTAACCTTTCAACACTAAAGTATAACTTACAAATTTACTAAACAAAAATAATGCTTTTATGGCATAATTATATAATCTGATGTTTTGGTAACAGTTACAGAGCAGGAGTCCTAGTGACCAGTGATAAAGAATAGAGAGACAGAAAATATTACGTATTTGACACTTTCTTTCTAAGACAAGTCCCTTTGATTTTTAGAGATTTACACAAAGAATGTAAAGTAGTCCTGTTACAAATGTGTTTATATTATATCATATCTAGAAGGATGTTGTATTTTATATAATTACAGGTAGTATACGAGTGTGCACATACTGTTTCAAGATTGTCCATCGGTACACGCAGAAAGCAAATACATCAGCTGATCCAAATGTGATAAAGGAAGTATTGAACAAGTACTTGCAGTCAGACATAACGTCACCTGACACGGGGCTCAAAGGTCAGAAGAGATCGACCCTCGATCTTCAGTCAGCCTTGAGGTAGACATGATTACATTATAGGTTGCAAAAGGAGATATTTTTGTGTTGTACTCATGTCATCAAACTGCAATGTACTGATTTTGAGCAATGAGTGTAGTAAACAGTCTAGTGATTAAAACATTATGCATTTTATACCTGAATATTAAATCAATATGTACCTAAGGAAAATTGACCGAAGGGTCTAAATATACAAAAAAAGAGGCATTTCAAGTGATAAATACTCTAAAGATAGCTGATGAAATCACATTTAACCATTTCCCCATTAACTCTTGTTTATTTAGGTCACTGCTGAGAAGTTTCACTGTCAGTGGTGAATTTAGCATCATGTTTTCATTTTTCAGGATGCCAAGTGACCCTGATCTCAGAGCTTAGAAAGTTCACTGTAGTGAATATACACAATGTTTTCATATTTCAGGTCACCAAGTGACCCTGATATCAGCATGGACAGTATAGCCCCCTTTGATCTTACCCCACAGACAGAGTTTGTTGTTTCAGACAATTTTAGTGAGAGAAAGATTTTATTGCAGGTAGGCCATTTAGTTTATTGCATTCATGAACTAGGAAGGACTGTTAAAGATAGAGAAAGGAATAGATAGAGCCTGTCTTCTTTTGGATTTCTGTCTTTTTGGATTTCTTCCATTGTTTTGAAGGTTTATGAAAATGTCCACTGATGTGAAGTATATGTATGTCTTAAATAATGATATGCAGTCTGTCATGATACTTTTTAGTATAATCTTACAGTTAAGGAAGTATAAATCAATATAGGGCAAGTGCTTTTGGGGTAAATTTAACTGCCTTATTGCTAAAATTTCCAGTATTATAATTACCTGTATAAACTAATCACTAGACTTAAAGGGGGAACTGCAGGGTCGAGCAGGTGTACTCAGTAAAACCGTGAACAGATTAATCTATGTACCAGTTATGTGTACTTTTCACTAAAACTCTACATTTCAAATTCTCCAGGAGGAAATTTTCAGTTAATTTTACCATTTTACCTGACCTGAAAACAATCCGCTAAAGAAATCCCGAAACAAAAATGCATTCTATATTTAGTGGCAAGGGACATCATGGGAATGTCACGTGGTCATTCAATTGCCTTTTGAAACAAATGGCGCTGTCGATAATTGGCAAGGTACACTGAATGCGTATTTTTGTTGAAATGATCACATGACATTCCCAAGCACCATCGCGGCTTTACGCGGGAAATACAAAAATAGCTAACCTATGCGCGTCGCATAGGATAGGAAACACCATTTTTATATATTTTTTTATAGAATATTGGCTTGAAATATTTTGGGTGTAAATCAATATTTCAGCTTCAAATAATGACATTCAACTGATTAACAACCCTTTTCGCAAATCTGTTCCATTCATCAAACATGCTCATCTGCCTTTAAATGATCATTTATGATATTCATATAGTGTAACTTACATTTTAACAGGATTCCATGCAGCTGCGTAACTTATGGATGTTGATGAATGATCCTGAGAGAGGTGTGGAATATCAGAGTTACAGAGTTAGACTGCGTACCTATCAGAATTGTATAGCAGGAAATAGAATTGTAGACTGGTTATTGAAGCAGGACAAGGTTGCAAACAGGTGAGAATTTTTTAGTAGACTGGTTCTACCTTTTCAGTTTCAGACTGTGAACCTATCAGATATATACAGAGGTTATGTATGCAGTAATAAATAGTAGAAGTGTTTCTATAAAGGAGTCAATAAAAAGGTGAGAAGTAATCAGCTTTTGTGTTATATCAGATAAGTTATTTAATGTAAGGCCAGGTTGTTATTGGAGAACACAGGTTGATGGATGGAGTCAGAGGAAAAAATAAGTTTTTGAGAAGACTGGTTCTTTAAACATGGAAAGTTTGCTTACAGTTGTTAAAATCTTTTAGTTAACCAGACCGGATTATAAAAACACAAAGGACAGTCATTGTAACAGCTATTTTCTTTGGTGCTAAATGCCCGCCTTTAGTCTTTGAACAACTTATCAGAATCGGGTTACATGTTTAGTTGCAGTTCAATGACAGATTGAATTTTATACACAATAGAAGATATTGACATATTAATAGGGTTTTAAAGTTCAGCATGGAACTGTCATAACTTGATACCAACTTGATTATATCAAAGAAAAAACACTTATTTTGCACAGAAACCTTGAAATCTAGTTTGAATAGATTAATATATGGTCAAAAGAAATTTAATATTTTCCAATATTTCATTTGAATAGATTACTATGATCAAAAGAAATATAATATTTTTCCTCATTTTATAGCTGCATCGTGAAAAAATTATATTGACTGGTTGTGGTAAGTTACCCCTACTTATTGAAAGGGAGCACATTGCCTTTATGTTTTCAGGGTACAGGCTGTAGCTATAGGGCAGGCTCTCATAGACGCAGCATTTCTAGATCCTATACACACAATTACAACACCATTCAGGGATGATTTTACCCTGTACAGGCCTGCCGAGGTACATTTACATAAATTTGTAATCAATATTTGTTTGCAGTTAAGTTTTCTTCATAGTATGTTTACGTACTGTTTCATATGAGTTTACAATGTAATTTAGGTAGACAATTTCTTTATCCATTGGGTAACTTTGAATTAGTTTGATGTACGAATCAAGCTTATCAAACTGTCTTGTTGAGCAAAATCTCTGATGAAAGCAGGTATCATCATGATGTTTCTCATTCATGAGTTATATGTAAATTCTAATCAGGCGTGAATGAGTTTGTTTGGTAAAATAGCTTTTAAACATATTGCAGCTAAAATTTCTGAAATACATTTGTTGGACATTTATTATGGACAGATGTAAAAAGATATTAAAGGGATATACCCTACTATTAACGTGTGATATATTGTATATCATAGACTTATCTTCTACAAAACTAGAAATATATGATTAACTAAAGAACAAATGTTAGAAAATTTCTCCTTAAGGCATTTAGACTCTCAGAAAGTGCTCATTTTGAATAAATATCCACCCAAAAATAGAACAGCAATAGCTCTGTACATAAAGACTAAAATTAATGCATTCAATTTGTATGTTGCACATAGAATTTTGTACTAACACCCTGACATAGGATAGTATTTCACTCAATACCATTCACATTTTACATGGTTTTAAAGGAAACTATACACCCTTAATTTTATGGTATGCCTCTTTAATTGATGATTTTCTGCTTTAGCAGTGAACACTGTAGACCATATTTAGACTGCAGGTATGTGGAGGCTGGTCATGGTCTGCAATGACCATAAAGGAAAATAATTGCTAAAAGCAAAGTTGTGGTTAAAGGACTAGTAATTTCTTATTCAACATAAATTATACAGACTGTTATTAAACATATGCAGACTGTTATTAAACATATACAGACTGTTATTAAACATATACAGACTGTTATTACAGACTGTTATTAAACATATACAGACTGTTATTAAACATATACAGACTGTTATTAAACATATACAGACTGTTATGTTATATACAGACTGCTATTAAACATATACAGACTGTTATTAAACATATACAGACTGTTATTAAACATATGCAGACAGTTTACTGTATCACTGACTAGAGTCATGCTTATGATCTTGGTTAAGAAAAATAGCATGCAACCTTCAGTGAAAAATGAAATCTGAACTGATGTGGCATTTTGTAGATCCCAGTAGCAGAGACATTGTCGCCAGAGTTTGAGAACCTTGAGGACTCCCTGAATGAGGACAGTGCTCCTCAGTGGTTCCAGGAAATACAGTCTGACTCCTCAGAAACCAACAGTATGTACATGTATTCTTCATGTAGACACTTTAATCGTATCCAGACACCAAAGTGTTACTTTACATATATGTTGTAACTTATTTCTGTTGAAAGATGTTATACTGAAATTAAGAAAAAATATCAATAAAGAGATAAATGCTATAAATGGAAATGATACAACAAAACTTACTTTTTTCTTAGGATCAAATCTTTCATATCTTTATTGCATCTTTCTGTTCTAGACTTAAAACTCATGTAAGTAGCACTAGTGGACAATTTACGATATAGGTATAATTCATTTTTTAAGTATAAACAGGTATTGAACAAAAAAATGAAACATTAACTTACATTACTTAACTTTTGCAGCATAATACAAACTAATACAGCATAATTAAGTAACTCTCAAGGGCAGATTTTGTTTGTTACTACAATGGTTGAAGGTCTTACGTTTTCAGGTTTTTACAAAGAAAGTTGTAGTCTTTTAGATTGAAAAAACCAAACGTATTGTAAAGACAGACCTAAGTTTTACCAGTAATTTACTGCTTTTGTATTTTATCGGCTAATTTTCTTTAAAATAAAAAACGATTTATACTTTAAAAAAGAACATATGTTCAAAAATGTTCCCTTTAGGCATATACATGTAAGCTTGTAGGTGTGCTATTGTTATAAATGGCACACAAAAATGGTACAACAACTTTAGGCATATACATGTAAGCTTGTAGGTGTGCTATTTTGATAAATGGTACACAAAAATGGTATAACAACTCTAGGCGTATACATGTAAGCTTGTAGGTGTGCTATTGTAATAAATGGCATACAAAAATGGTACAACAACTTAAGGCATATACTTGTAAGCTTGTAGGTGTGCTATTGTAATAAATGGCACACAAAAATGGTATAACAACTTTAGGCATATACATGTAAGCTTGTAGGTGTGCTATTGTAATAAATGGCACACAAAAATGGTATAACAACTTTAGGCATATACATGTAAGCTTGTAGGTGTGCTATTGTAATAAATGGCACACAAAAATGGTACAACAACTTTATGCATATACTTGTAAGCTTGTAGGTGTGCTATTGTAATAAATGGCACACAAAAATGTTACAACAACTTTAGGCATATACATGTAAGCTTGTAGGTGGGCTATTGTAATAAATGGCATACAAAAATGGTACAACAACTTTAGGCATATACATGTAAGCTTGTAGGTGTGCTATTGTAATAAATGGCACACAAAAATGGTACAACAACTTTAGGCATATACATGTAAGCTTTTGGTGTGCTATTGTAATAAATGGCACTCAAAAATGGTACAACAACTTTAGGCATATACATGTAAGCTTACAGGTGTGCTATTGTAATAAATGGCATACAAAAATGGTACAACAACTTTAGGCATATACATGTAAGCTTAGAGGTGTGCTATTGTAATAAATGGCACACAAAAATGGTACAACAACTTTAGGCATATACATGTAAGCTTACAGGTGTGCTATTGTAATAAATGGCACACAAAAATGGTACAACAACTTTAGGCATATACATGTAAGCTTCTAGGTGTGCTATTGTAATAAATGGCACACAAAAATGGTATAACAACTTTAGGCATATACATGTAAGCTTGTAGGTGTGCTATTGTAATAAATGGCACACAAAAATGGTATAACAACTTTAGGCATATACATGTAAGCTTGTAGGTGTGCTATTGTAATAAATGGCACACAAAAATGGTACAACAACTTTAGGCATATACTTGTAAGTTTGTAGGTGTGCTATTGTAATAAATGGCACACAAAAATGTTACAACAACTTTAGGCATATACATGTAAGCTTGTAGGTGTGCTATTGTAATAAATGGCATACAAAAATGGTACAACAACTTTAGGCATATACATGTAAGCTTGTAGGTGTGCTATTGTAATAAATGGCACACAAAAATGGTACAACAACTTTAGGCATATACATGGAAGCTTATAGGCGTGCTATTGTAATAAATGGCACACAAAAATGGTACAACAACTTTAGGCATATACATGTAAGCTTGTAGGTGTGCTATTGTAATAAATGGCACACAAAATGCTACAACAACTTTAGGCATATACATGTAACCTTACAGGTGTGCTGTTGTAATAAATGGCACACAAAAATGCTACAACAACTTTAGGCATATACATGTAACCTTATAGGTGTGCTATTGTCATAAATGGCACACAAAAATGCTACAACAACTCCTCTTTATCGAAAGACTAATTAACATGTAAGTGCATTCAGTTAGCTGGTTGTAATAAAAAGTTTTGGTTGACATCTTTACATTAGGTAATAATTCATTCAATTCTATTCACACAACATGATTTTGAAGGAAAACTCAAAATTTTAGGGTATGCCTTTTTAGCACATTTATTGTGTAAAATACAATTCAGTTCAATGCATTTTGACCATAATATCAAGGTAAAATAGGCCAATAATTGATGTACATTGCCTCATGACAAGTACATATGTACTGAACTTTTTCTGTTGTAATCGGTATTAGGTCAGAAAATGAGTCAATGTCCTGTTTGAACTGATAAAGTTCTCTTTATCTGTAAGATTTTATTTGAAAGATTGTGAGACTTACGATCTAAACAGTTGCATTTCATAATATTTATTAGTATGAAAGACTGAAAGAATGTACGACTTTGAAGTCAGTGTGGATTAAAATATAAGTGATGTAACATATGCATGTTTATACAGATAAAATACGATAAATGTCACGGTACAACTCAAAATTTTAAAGAAACATTTTTAGTAAATAAGAGGCTTAGGAAACAATAAATGCAGGGAAAACACTGTGAAGTCTAGTGTGTTTTTATCTAAGTTGAAATGAAATGAAAGTGCTTGCTACAGTAGAAGCATTTGAATATAAAGAATTTACAATATCTACTTGTATCAGCACTTAATTTCTTTTTAATTATCGGTATTAGATCAGAAAATGAGTCAATGTCCTGTTTGAACTGATAAAGTTCTCTTTATCTGTAAGATTTTATTTGAAAGATTGTGAGACTTACGATCTAAACAGTTGCATTTCATAATATTTATTAGTATGAAAGACTGAAAGAATGTACGACTTTGAAGTCAGTGTGGATTAAAATATAAGTGATGTAATATATGCATGTTTATACAGATAAAATACGATAAATGTCACGGTACAACTCAAAATTTTAAAGAAACATTTTTAGTAAATAAGAGGCTTAGGAAACAATAAATGTGGGGAAAACACTGTGAAGTCTAGTGTGTTTTTATCTAAGTTGATAAAATGAAATGAAAATGCTTGCTACTGTAGAAGCATTTGAATATAAAGAATCTACAATATCTACTTGTATCAGCACTTAATTTCTTTTTAATTATCGGTATTAGATCAGAAAATGGGTCAGTGTCCTATTCGAACTGATAAAGTTCTCTTTATCTGTAAGATTTTATTTGAAATATTGTGAGACTTATGATCTAAACAGTTGCATTTCATAATATTTATAAGTATGAAAGACTGAAAGAATGTACGACTTTGAAGTCAGTGTGGATAAAAATATAAGTGATGTAACATATGCATGTTTATACAGATAAAATACGATAAATGTCACGGTACAACTCAAAATTTTAAAGAAACATTTTTAGTAAATAAGAGGCTTAGGAAACAATAAATGCAGGGAAAACACTGTGAAGTCTAGTGTGTTTTTATCTAAGTTGAAATGAAATGAAAGTGCTTGCTACAGTAGAAGCATTTGAATATAAAGAATTTACAATATCTACTTGTATCAGCACTTAATTTCTTTTAAATTTTTTTTTGTGTGTAAAAAAATCTCCATACTTACCATTATACATTTTGAAAAAGGGGCTGTCCCTTTTAAATAGGTTAGTTATATTTGTAAAATTTTCTTTGTGGTTGAATTGATTAAAGAGGCTTTTTAATAAGATTGAACACTTAGGATCTGTTTCCTTCTGTCATGCCCATATGATGTAAAGGCCATCTGTATTTTAGGTAATAATTTTTCTCTTCCTGTTTTCTGCATGTTAGGAAGGAGTCCATGTCAATCAAATGCCTAAGTGTTCACTAAGTAAAATTGGGGAGAAAATGAAAAAAAGAAAGAAAAACAACTCATGATTTCTTCACCATATGCTTGGATGTATATATACTTATATGGTACAAGTTTTAGTTAACAAGACATGCTTCATTTGTCTGTATGGATAAATTTGAAAGAACTGTCAGCCTTGAAATATCTGGAAGATAACTGTAATAATCAAGGTAAGGCTACCTATGTTTTTAGAAAAGTTTCAATGAAATTGACTTTGCAGGGCAAATACATGAGTCACCCTAATTGTTAATGGTTGTTTAAATGGTCTGTTGCTAAAGAATTTTGATGCTAATTTTTACAACAGTTTCAAAGTAAAGTTTTTTGCGTATTAGTCAGAAGTGATGTTACAGGTGGAAAAGCCAGAAGTTAAGTCAGAAGTAAAATTTGATCTGTATAAGCCAGAATTAAAGTTTTACATGCATGTGTATAAGTAAGAAGAAAGGTTTTATGTTTATCAGTCAGAAGTAAAGTTTATGTTAATAAGTCAGAAGTAAAGTTTCAAGTGTATATGCCAGAAGTGATGTTTTATGTTTATTAGTCAGAGGTAAAGCTGTATGTGCATTAGTCAGAGGTAATATTTTATGTGTATAAGTCAGAAGTAATGTTTTATGTGAATAAGTCAGAACTAAAGTTTAATGAACATTAGTCAGAGGTAATGTTTTATGTGTATATGCAGAAGTTAAGTTGTATGTGTATAAGTTGGAAGTTAAGTTTTATATGTATATGTCAGAAGTAAAGTTTTATGTGTATAAGTCAGAAGTTAAGTTGTATGTGTATAAGTCAGAAGTTAAATTGTATGTGTAAAAGTCCAAAGTTAAGTTGTATGTGTATAAGCCAGAAGTTAAGTTGTATGTGTATAAGCCAGAAGTTATGTTGTTTGTGTATAAGTCAGCAGTTATGTTGTATGTGTATAAGCAAGATGTTATATTGTATGTGTATAAGCCAGAAGTTAAGTTGTATGTGTATAAGCCAGAAGTTATGTTGTATGAGTATAAGCCAGAAGTTATGTTGTATGTGTATAAGTCAGAAGTTATGTTGTATGTGTATGAGCCAGAAGTTCTGTTGTATGTGTATAAGTCAGAAGTTAAATTGTATGTGTATAAGTCAGAAGTTATGTTGTATGTGTATAAGTCAGAAGTTAAGTTGTATGTGTATAAGCCAGAAGTTAAGTAGTATGTGTATAAGCCAGAAGTTAAGTTGTATGTGTATAAGCCAGAAGTTATGTTGTATGTGTATGAGCCAGAAGTTATGTTGTATGTGTATAAGCCAGAAGTTATGTTGTATGTGTATAAGTAGAAGTTCTGTTGTATGTGTATAAGCCAGAAGTTATGTTGTATGTGTGTAAGTCAGAAGTTATGTTGTATGTGTATAAACCAGAAGTTCTGTTGTATGTGTATTAGCCAGAAGTTATGTTGTATATGTTTAAGCCATAAGTTTAGTTGTATGTGTATAAGCCAGAAGTTTTGTTGTATGTGTATAAGCCAGAAGTTATGTTGTATGTGTATAAGTCGGAAGTAAAGTTGTATGTGTATAAGCCAGAAGTTATGTTGTATGTGTATAAGCCAGAAGTTATGTTGTATGTGTATAAGCCAGAAGTTATGTTGTATGTGTATGAGCCAGAAGTTATGTTGTATGTGTATAAGCCAGAAGTTATGTTGTATGTGTATAAGATAGAAGTTATGTTGTATGTGTATAAATCAGAAGTTATGTTGTATGTGTATAAGCAAGAAGTTAAGTTGTATGTGTTTAAGCCAGAAATTAAGTTGTATGTGTATAAGCCAGAAGTTATGTTGTATGTGTATGAGCCAGAAGTTCTGTTGTATGTGTATAAGCCAGAAGTTATGTTGTATGTGTATGAGCCAGAAGTTAAGTTGTATGTGTATGAGTCAGAAGTTAAGTTGTATGAGTATAAGTCCGAAGTTATGTTGTATGTGTTTAAGCCAGAAGTTAAGTTGTATGTATATGAGCCAGAAGTTAAGTTGTATGTGTATAAGGCAGAACTTATGTTGTATGTGTATAAGGCAGAAGTTAAGTTTTATGTGAATAAGGTAAAAATACATACACTAAGTTAACTAAAATTCAGGTATTTTTGTATCCGTTGTTGCCCTTTAGTTGGCAAGTATAATATTAGACAGAGGCACTCAGGATGTATCAGTTTTAAGAAAAACTGGAGATAAAGTTTTACACCCTTACCTCGCAGCAAAAGAAAAAAACGGGGGTATAGAAAACCCAACTGAACCAAATTTGAAAAATCATTTAAACTACAGTAAAAACTCACGATGCGACCAACTCAATATACAGACCAACTCAATATTACGAACATTTTCTTCTGGTCCAGATTTTATACTATATATTCGATTGTTAGTTAAACTCAGTAATAAGACCAACTCAATATTGCGTATTGCGACCGCAATTTCCGGTCCCTAATGAAAATACAAACCTTTTTTGAACTCGAAATTACGACCGCGACCAGAACGGAACAAAACGGGCAGCTGTTGACTTTAGCTATTCATCAAAGGTCGAGGTCAGCAAACTTGTTTACACAAACATGTTATGATGTACATAATGGGCACCTCGTGTTAATCGGTGTTAATTGATAATTTGACAGGTCAAAAGGACCCAGGTGCGGATAATTTACTTTAAGGTTGGTAGTTATCGGTTTAATTGTTTATGACACCCTTATTGGAGTAGACTGCGGCTTACTGCACAATAAATTTTCTATTGTTATAGTCACTAATTGATGCGCAAACGAATTAATGCAACACTAAATCCAAAATTTTGTGAGATTTATGTATCACTTTACATTTTTATTATGATTGATACACATTGTACAAGTTGATAACACAAAATATTCCTCCTGAAATTTGACTAAAATGAGCAAAAAGCTGACAGAGCTTTCTCTTAAAGAGAAAATAAATTTGATAAATGAAAGCAATGGTCACAGTCAGAGAAAGTTAGCTGAAAAGTTTGTTCTTTTAATAATTTATGTTTTATTGAATATGATCTCTTTAGTTAAGAAATACAAACATGATAGCCGAGCAAAAGTTACTTAACAGACTGAAAGAGAAGTATATTCAAACAATATTTTTTGCAATTTATATAGATTTAACCATATATTGACCATTATTCTGATCAAATCATTAGTTATCAAAGTAAGGACAAATAAAACAAGTAAGTTATGCTCAGTGACACTACAATTGATGCAAAACACACACTGGGTTGATAAATCTACCATACACCTTCATGTCATCATCTGAACTCAATTTTAGGACCAACTCAATATTAAGACCACTTATTGCTGGTCCCAGAGGTGGTCTCATTATTGAGGTTTTACTGTAGGTATTCAATGAAGCAAAAGATGTGTTGAAAATTAGTAAAAAGGTTTAAGTTCTATTTTTTTTATTATTTGAACTTAAGGCATACTCAGTTTGTTATCTAGTTGTGTATCCATTACACATGAAAAATATATTACAGTTGAAACTGTAAACTGAAACTGAAACTTTAAACATATCATGATAAAATGAACTTACTTTGTACTGTAAAAAAAACTTATTTTTATCTCTTTGGATGAAAGATGCAACATAACAAAAGAGTGTTTAGGCTGAATATGAAATAGGAAAATAATATGTTTAGTACCTTGTTTTCCTTTAAAAAATTTTTTTGGTCAGATTGCAGTACACTGTTAACTGGGAGGACAACAGTATTCATTGTAATAGGATACTTAATTGGTCTGTTATTTGCAGTATGTTCAGGGCCTTACACAGATGTATAGTCATTTCTGTTCATTTCATATTCATTGTGAGCATCCATTGACAGGTGGAGAAGGACACAGACACACAGGGACTGGGTTAACAGCAAGTCAGGCTTACAGCGACCTGTCTGAGGACTCTAGAGGTGATATCAAAGGTAAGTTACATGAATTTGTAGGATTTACTATTGTTGGTAGAGCCTTTGCTTTGCAAGCAGGAGTCACAGGTTGGAGTCCCAGTCTGGTAAAATGAATTTTTATAAATCTTAAGACATTGGATGTCAACATGGTTTGTGTTCTGTGGCTGTAATCAAAGTCTGATTTCAGTATTTACCCCCTTCCCTTTTGTTTTTTTTTAAGTGACCTTTATTTTAAATGCTTTATTTGTGGTATGGAAGTTACCTTTCAAGACATAAATTTACTAATTTCAGCTGTTGGGGAAAAATCAGCATCATGTTATTGACAGAGATATTTTGGCCAGGGTAATGATTTCTGCTATAGCAGCTGAAGTATTGCTGGTTTTCTAAATCTAGGTAACATCTTAATATTAAGCAGCTCTTAACCCTGAACATGCTGAAATTTTGTAATGGATTTGCCCAGCTTTGAATTTGAAACAGTCCATTCAAAGTTTAAAGAGGCTGTACTCCAGATTTGACATAAAAAAAATTTTTTCATAAATTATATATTTAGATGCCGTGAGATTATAACAACATAATATTTTACTTCAAAACTGATTATAAAAGTCAAAATAGAATAAAAAAAGATATTTTCGCTCCAGCCTGATTTGAACCCTGGACCCTCATGTTAACAAAATATTTCCAACGTTTTTACTGTCACCACCATCGCCGCATGTGATATTACAGAAATTTACTTTAAATCTTATACAATATAGTTATACCGTCGCATTACGGTATAGCACTTTGAAAGGGAAAAAAATCAATTTATAATGTAATTATTTGACTTATTTTTTGTCAGTAAGTTATTTTTTAAGCATTAGTCATAAATATTACAAGAAATTTATAATACAAGAGAACTTTCTTTTTTTTGTCATCTGGAGCACAGCCCCTTTAAGGGATTTCAATATCAAAATACAAAAATGGAGCTACCAACAGTATAGAGCCTGGTCAGACTGCACGGATGTGCAGGCTGGCCTGGCTCTATACTGGTGGCAAAGGCTAATCACTTTCGGTTCAAGCAGGTTAAGGTTAAAGGTGATTCTGTACTAGGCAATGCAAGTCTGGTAAAAAGCCAAACAATTTTTCACCTTTTTTTCAAATCCCGTTCGAATTATTTTGAAATGTTAAACTGTTAATTACAGTTGATGAACAGCATTTTGATGAGCCACTGCCACGCCAGAATCTTCTTGGAACAGAAGACATCGTGGTGGAACCCATCTTTCAAAGTGTGGGATCGGAAACAGAGAAATCCATGGGTACAGACGAGATAACAGGATCCTGGCGAACATTGAACATGGCCAGTGATGATTCTTTGGAGCGGGAAACCTTTGAAAAACTTCAGTGAGTAACAAATTCAATAGATTTTTTTGCTTGACTGCTTTCTATTTCTCTCTGTCTCTGCTGTGTTATGCATACTGTAAAGTTCCGCTAAAAAGACCAATCAGAAGAAGTCTTTTTAATAAATCAGTCTTAATAACGGGCCTCATTTGTTCAAAATTTTAGGCTGTGGTTCTTTCACACTGCTACTTTTTGCAAAATTTTGAAGTAATCAAAGTGACCTTATTTATTTAGTAGGATTTTATTTTACTGTAATAACTATAATAAAAGTAATTCTAAAACAGCAAGTTTCAAGATGCATTTCAATTAGGAATTCTGATTTGAAACCAGGAAGCGGGTCGTCAAGCAGGATTAGAGTAATTACAAGAATTTGTTTCCCAACTGAAGTAAAAAAAATATAGGTTTAAACGAATTAGAAATTCACATTTTTGTATGTCCTCTCTGATGATACTTCTTGCTTGATATTGCTTTATAGTTTTTTGCACCTGATTAGTCAGATTTGGATGTTTCTTTTCACCTTTGGATAGTAATAGATAAGATGGTGTTTTTTTTAAAAATGTTTTTTAGTACCTTAATATAAATATTTTTGTCTTTTATTGTTACAGACAGGAACATCATGAACATTTAACCCTGCTCACAAAACAGCTATTGCTGGAAGAAAATGTACCCACAGGATGGACAGACATAATCATCTCAACAGTGGACAGGGTCAGCTTGTTTGTGAAGCCAGATGTCAAAAACAGTTCTGATGACATGGATATTCGCAAATATGTTCATATAAAGAAGGTAACAATGTATATACATATATTTTCATAGTGATACATACAGCCATAGAGTGATTGAACGAATTGCAATAGAAGAAATAACAGTGTTCTATGAATTAGATCCTTTAAGAACAATTTGCTGTAAATGAAATATGTGATTTAGGGTGGGGAAGTGGGGTTCACTTTTGATTACATTTAGGATGTCTGTCTTCAGTGTCAGTGCCATTGTAACTAAAAAGCAGAAAATAGTGTACAAACAAACAGTTTCTCTTCAAAATGTTTTATTGCAATGAAACTTGGTGTGTGAGTGGCTTATATATTATGCAATTGTTGCTTCAGGTTGCATTTAGGTTGTCTGTGATCTGAGCAAGGTGAAACTTTGTGGTTTGCCTTTTGCTTTTGTTTCTGATACAAAGTGGAACTATGGTAAGTGGGTAAGTGGGTGGGGGGGAGGGGTTGGGAGGGCAGGTATTTATCTATTCCAATGGTAGCTCTAGTTAGCATTTAACAAAGGCACATTTCATGTCTAGATTCTTGGAGGTACAAGAGAACAGACTGGTTTACTACATGGTGTGATCTTCAGGAAGAATGTAGCCCATAAGAAGATGGCCCACAATATAAATAACCCCAGTGTACTTCTTCTGCAAGGCTGTATAGAGTACCAGAGAGTAGAGAACAAAATCACATATCTTGAACCACAGATATTGCAGGTAAAATATCACATACCTTGAACCACAGATATTGCAGGTAAAATATCACATACCTTGAACCACAGATATTGCAGGTAAAATATCACATACCTTGAACCACAGATATTGTAGGTATTGCAGGTAAAATATCACATACCTTGAACCACAGATATTGTAGGTAAAATATCACATACCTTGAACCACAGATATTGCAGGTAAAATATTACATACCTTGAACCACAGATATTGCAGGTATTGCAGGTAAAATATCACATACCTTGAACCACAGATATTGTAGGTAAAATATCACATACCTCGAACCACAGATATTGCAGGTAAAATATCACATACCTTGAACCACAGATATTGCAGGTAAAATATGCTGTACATTAATTATAAAAATGCCTTGAATTTATTTCTGCTTTTACTATAAGAATTTCAAACAGTTTAATCTTAACAGTATCATATATAATAAGTTTTAATGATTTCATTTTATATTGGTTAGGAAACAAGTTCTTGTAACCAATATTAATGCCTGTCAGTGACTGCCTTCTGGATTTCAACCAGTTCTTGCACAGAGAGTGTGGAATGCTGAAAGTCACTGGAGAATGTAATCCCTGATGGAATTTGAACCTTTTAAATCAGGACTCTAGACCACTGCTCTTTACATGCAGGAGTTCAAAGGGTTTTCATTTTCAGTTCAAAAGAATTTTCAATTTCTTAGAAAATGTTGTCTGAAATGGGCAAATCATGATCAAACTGTATGGACTAAATAGTTTTTTACCAAAAAAAGAAAAAAAGAAAGATTTTATAACTTACAGGAGGAGGAATTCCTTCGTAAAAACATCAAAAAGATCACATCATTGAGGCCAAAACCTGATGTTTTAGTGGTGGAGAAATCTGTGTCAAGACTTGCTCAGGACTTCTTGTTAGAAGCTGGAATAACTCTGATCTACAATGTGAAGCAGGTACTGTAGATATTGTTTCATACATCCCTTACAGTTTGACCTTGAAACAGTGAGATATTTTCTTTAACATCCCTTGCAGCTTGGTCTCAAAGTAGATACAGGTACATATTGTTTAATACATCCCTTATGTTTGATTTCAATAAAGGGAGATATTGTTTGATGGATCCCTCACAATTTGATCTCAAAACAGGCGGATAAATACATTCCAAACAATTGATCTCAAAACAGTTGGGTTTTAATCGATACATCTTTCACAGTTTGGTCTCAAATAGTGAGATACAATTTCATACATCCCTCACAGTTTGATCTCAAACAGGGAGATACTGTTTGATTCAACCCTCTTAATTTTATCTAAGAACAGATGAATACATGTATATTTTGATACATCCCTCACAGTTTGGTTACAAACAGCAAGATATTTTTTAATACAGCCCTTGAAATTTGATATCAAAATATTGTTTGATACATCCCTCACAGTTGGGTCTGAAAATAGATACATATTGTTGGATACATCCCTTACCATTTGATCTCAGAACAGGTGGATATTGTTTCACAACTTGATCTATTATTTATCACATCTCTCATAATCAGATGTCCAAACAAGTTGATACAATTTTATACATCCCCCACAATTTGATCTCAAAACAGATGAATACTGCCTGATACATCCTTCATAATTTGACCTTAAAAGGTAGATATTGTTTGATATATATTTGCATTTTTTTTTAGACAATGGCTATCAGCTTAAGTCTAGTAAACCCGCAGTGTATACCTAGATTAATTATCTTGATATGAAGATCATTTTTCCGTTGCATCTAATTGCAGAAAAAAGTCATGTCCTTTAATTTTTAGATTTGGTCTTGATTTGCCATAGAAGTATGATAGCTGAAAAGAAAAACTTTTTACCCAAATAGATATTGAAGATGTTCAAAACATTAAATCTTTAACAGATAAAATGACTAACTTTTGTAGAATGTGAAACTTACTGAGCAATACTCAGTGTAGTTAGATGTACTTGATAGTCAGTTTAGTAACATGTACTTGATACTTAGTTTTGTAAAATGTACTTGATAGTCAGTTTAGTAACATGTGCTTGATACTCAGAAACACGAACTTGATACTCGGTAACATGTACTTGATGCTCAGTTTATTAACATGTACTTAATACTCAGTTTAGTAACATGTACTCAATACTCAGTTACATGTACTTGATACTCAGTGTAGTTACATGTACTTGATACTCAGTTTAGTAACATGTACTTGATATACTCACTTGGTTTAGTGACATGTACTTGATACTTAGTTTAGAGATTGTATTTGGTACTCAGTTTAGAAACATTTTTCTGATTTTAGTCTGTAATGGAGAGATTATCAAGGTTCCTTGTCACTGATGTAGTAGATTCCATAGACAGTCTGGTCAGGGGTGTTAAACTTGGCTTCTGTCACACGTTTTCTGTGAGGTCATTCACAATGCCATTGGGGGACTCGAAAAATATGTTGTACTTTGATGGCTGTGCTACGCACCTGGGATGTGCAATAACTCTACGAGGAGATTCTATAGCAGAGTTGAAAAGGGTGAGTAGGAAATACATTTCCATGTACTTGAAATTTATTCTGTTCCTAGTATGACTGTGAGTAGTCGTTATAGACTATATTTTCAAAATTAAAAATCTGACTAAGTATTATAAGATTTATGTGTATCATCTTTGCCTAGTCTACAAGTACAGAGCTGAATCAACCAGCCTTCAGGACATTGAAAATGAGTCCTATGTGTATCTTTTCAGGTTAAGAAGATTATGAATTTTATGATTTATGCCTCGTATCATTCTCGCCTGGAGATGGCATTCTGTATGGATGAATTTTTGAAACCTCCTGTAAAAGAGGAGATAAACTTTGACCTTGAAGATGAAATAGTAACTAATAACTCAAAGGAGAAAAATGAGGCAAAAGAGGTAGATGTTCCTGAAAGGAATAAAAAGATTTCATCTCATTCAAGAAATCCAAGCAAGGAAGTAGTTGTTACTGATAACAGTTTTGTGCAATGTAGTATTGATAGAAATGAACAAATAAGTGCAATAAAAGATAGTGGTGCTAATATGCTTAGCAATCAGATATCTAAAGTTAACATGGAGGGCAAAAGTGCCTGTGATAATTCTGACAAATCCAGTGAATCAGATCTGCTTGTAGAAAAACTTAGTGAGACTGGTACTGAAACTCCAGAAACTGAAATTCAGGTTTTGAGAAAGGAAAATACTGTAAATGAAGCAGAAAGGATTTCTTCATTTATAAATTTTGAGAAAAAAATCAAATCTGGCGAATCTGGAACTGCTGAAGGAAATGACTCAGATCTAAAAATGAACAAAACTGATAATGTTAAAGTAGTTTTTGAGATTGGGGATGATCTGGAACAAAATCTAGAGAACCAGTCCAAAAATATCCAAGTCAGTGATTCATTTAATCAAAGTTCTGAAAGTACTCAAACAAGTGGAAGTCATGTCCCAAGACAAGAACTGGAAGGGAACAAATCATTGGTACCAGAGTTAAGGAAGAAAAATCTTTCTGGAAGTAAGAGAGACAAAAGTCCAGCATTACTCAGGAAGTCTCAAATTACCCAATTGACTGACCACTCGGACCCCCTGTACAGCTACCAAATGAACCATGATGAGTCTATATTCCAGTCTTCAATAACATTACAGGAACAGCTTGTCACTCACAGGCAAGTTTATTCTATAGACATTTCAGAATTGTATTCTTATACTGAAGAGATACAAAGAAAAAATGGAAAATGTCTACAGACTTATATATAAAAGGTTGTCTGTATGGCCCATTGGCTGATAAGATAAGATAAGATAAGATTTATTTTGGCATAATGTACATACATGGTATTTAAACACATGAAGTGATAAATAGTACAACACATACATGAGCACAAAAACCATGACATGTACACCAACACCAGGGATAACACAAAAAAAGGGTAAACCCTTATTTTCATTGTGGTCCCTATATATCCTGCTTATGGAGTGTGAGGTTAAAAAGTTGAAGTTCTGTCATGGGCTTTGCTCTGTTAAAGCCTTTGCTAGCTCTTAAAAAATGGCTATTGTTTGCCAGACAATCTGTTGCCTGTAGGATAATAAATTAAGGGGTAAATGTGTGCAATAGACCAGATGTTTCATAAGCCCGAGAGGTTGGCCTTATAAGAATTTGTGACACTATATACCTTATTAAAAGAAAATCATTTAAAAACTGCTGAAGATTTTACAGCAAGAATGACTTTCCAGATACACTTCACCATTTCATTTTTTAAAACAATAAATTGCCTTTTGACAAACTCATGTTTTCTATGCCATTCCATCTCACCCAGGGGGGCATGATAAAGAATAAAGATATTCTTATGTTGGGGGTTGGTTCTTGCCAAATAAACTTCTATAAAACTGGTTGATTTTAAAAGTGCTTTCCTGAGGTGGGATATATGTTTTTAAATGGAATGGCCTTCAGGAAGTTCAGTAGACTCTGAAAGATTAACTTAGATATTTTTTCACTGTCATTGTATCTTGTAAATCTTCATGGAAAATATTCATCTTGCTGTGCTGTCCAGAATGCTTGGTAGTTTACAAAATGCAGATGCATAACATCAGAATTACAATTATTCATTTTACAGAACGAAATTCAAGAAAACTTTAGACAATGTTTACCTCTCCACCTCCCCTTACATAAAATATGATCTTCCATATCTGGAGACAGAGGTGGGGTCCAAGTGTGAGCTGAGGAAGTACTTCCCGGAGGAAATCTACTGGTCAGCTAATTTCTGGTACGTGCTGGTGTTAATTTGCTTATTATATGCAATCAGGAAAATCCTCTTTTTTTGCAGTATAGATAATGCCTTCCTCAATGCAAATGTCACTTTTTCATCACAGAAGCTGATAGTGTTACTTTTTTAAATTTATGATTACCAGGAAATATGGAAACTGTACCATTCCAGTCTAGAATAGTAAAATTTGTAGCATTTTCTTCTTTCGTTCTCAAATTATTTTCTCTAACTAATTAGATATGCATGCTATATAGTATTATTTATAATACAGGTCTCAACCTAAAATGAAAAAAGATTTATGTAGATATTTTTATCAAGTTTTCAAGATAGGTTGTATTAACAGCAGATCATCATTTTTCACACCATCAAAACTACTGGGCATCTGAATTGTGCTGCTTCAATGAACAGAAAGGATTGAATGTGTGATGAATGTTTTAACTGAATTCAGATGTCTTAAAATTACTTTTCCCGTTTCTTTTGACTCGGTATCATTTATCTGTCTTCAGCTTAAAGTCAGGGCAGCGTAAAATAAAATCCAAATCATCAGATGTGGACATTCCAAGGAAACAGGACCCACCTTCCAATATTGTGATAAAAGAGGCTCATGATTTTATAAGATGTCGACTTACCCAACCAGCCACTGATAAATCCACACAGGTAAGCTGAAACTTTACAAGGAGGAGCAGTTGTCAAGAGGTTGAAGCTCGGGACTCCTGATTCAGAGATTGCTGGTTCGAATCCTACCATGACTGAGATTCTCAAGTGACTTTCTGAACTCCTTACTTAGTTATGGAGTGAGAACTGATTAGTACCCAGGAAGCAGTCTTTGAGCAGGATTAATTATCTTCTAGTCCAGTGTAAAATAAAAAAGTTTAAACTAAGTTTGACAATGTGAATATAACATGAAGAATTCAAGAAGCAGAATTTTTGATGAATTACAGAAGAGATGAACTTTAATTGATTTAGACACACCATAAGATAATGACTTGAAGTAATAATACCAAGATGAACTATAATTGATTTAGACACACCATAAGATAATGACTTGAAGTAATAATACCAAGATGAACTTTAATTGATTTAGACACACCATAAGATAATGACTTGAAGTAATAATACCAAGATGAACTATAATTGATTTAGACACACCATAAGATAATGACTTGAAGTAATAATACCAAGATGAACTATAATTGATTTAGACACACCATAAGATAATGACTTGAAGTAATAATACCAAGATGAACTATAATTGATTTAGACACACCATAAGATAATGACTTGAAGTAATAATACCAAGATGAACTATAATTGATTTAAACACATCATAAGATAATGACATGAAGTAATAATACGATCAAGGATAATTCACTATCTGCTTCTGTGGTATAGTGGTCAAGGTCACTAACCTGTAGTCTCTGAACTTCTTGCTGATAATTGTTTGAGTCTCTCATTTGACAATGAGCATTTATGTGAGAAAGTTGTCAGTTTCTTAGAAAGTATGGAAATCGATTATTTGTCCTTCTCAGAAGTGATGGTATGATAAACTGCCCACCTGAAATGACTTTGAAAAAATGTTTTAAAAAAGACACTATAACAGTTCCTCCATATTCACTGTTGCTTTGAAAAGTGAACATATCTTTAAAAAAAAGTGCTCTCTTACATATATATGTTGGATTTATCGAACATTATTGAATAATTTGGTTTGCGACTTAAAGAAAAAAATCTTAGACAGATGCATTAGGTTGTAAAACAAAGTCATTTTTGCTTTTTCACACTAACTGCTGTTTCAGTACCTGCTGGCCAAGTTCCGGGCATATGGGGGCAGAATCAACATAGTTGATCCACCAAAAAATTCTGAGAACAAGTCTAAGAAATCTAGCAAAGGGAAGCAACTTTCAGTGGATGTTGGCAGGGGAGATAATGGAGTTGTTACAGAGAGGAAAATTGATTGTATGGATCCATTTAGACATCAGAGAATAGCTGTGTTGTTCAGCAGTTTTAGTTACGAGTCTGAGAATCATCCAAGTCCATGTGTATATCCCTGGTAAGATTACTTTTAGAGCTATCATTATGAAGCATTCTTTCATTATATGTAAGGATTTATTCTTTACTTATTATTATTGTCATTATATGAAACTCTTTTACTTTATTTCATATAAATGTTCTTAATATATCTTTGTGCTTCCTCCATGTCACACAGGAAGTTTGTTTTAGAGATTGTAGGGTTTTGTTTCATTATGTACAAAATGAACGAATTAGCAGTTTACATGACATTGCATTTACCTTTATTGTAGCAATCATACAACAATTAGTGAAAACAAAAATGATTATTATACAACTGAAAGAAAATCTTAAAAGGGAATGTTAATGAATTAACTGTAAGCTGTGTGGTCTTCTTTTGAAAAACAGTGTGGTGCAGGCTTCATTTAAAGGTATGCACGGTTACATGCCCTCGGACATAGCTCAGCTTCAGTCATAGTTCAGCTTGAGACAAAGCAGAAGATTTTTTACACCTTTTTAATCTAAACATCTTGACATTCATTTTAGGGTTGTAACAATGGAGTTTTATGGAAGGAATGACACAACTTTAGGTGGATTTCTGGAAAGATTCTGTTACAGGTAAAGACAACATCTTCCTTAACTTTTATGTGGTAGTCATTTGTGAAGCACCAAAAAAGTGTTTGTACTAGGTTGGGAAACTGTTAATTTAATTAAGCATTAAGTATTTATTTTTTCTTGATAAACAATGCAAAAGAATACTTGTTTTCTTTACCAACCTGTATGTTGTCTTCTTACATGTAAGTAATGGGTTTATTTTTCACTTTGAAAATTTTTTAATTTGATTATCATGAAATAATGTATTTTCATATTCTTTACAAGATGGAGATTGATACTCAAATATCTAGTGAATTTTTTACTATGCTGTGTAGGCCTTCCTACCTCTGTCCATCTGAGTCCTGCAGTACATCCATGGATCGTCATGTGCGGAGGTTCGTACATGCACAAGGTTGTATAAGCTTGGTGCTAAAGAGACTGGATGACCAAATCCCTAATGGACAAAATAGCATTCTGGTGTGGAGTTGGTGTCATAGATGTAAACAGGTAAGTGAACTGGTGTCATAGATGTAAACAGGTAGGTAGACCAGTACCATAAATGTAAAAATGTAATTAATGTCATAGATGTAAACAGGTAAGTAAACTGGTATCATAAATGTAAAAATGTAATTAATGTCATAGATGTAAACAGGTAAGTAAACTGGTGTCATAGATGTAAACAGGTAGGTAAACTAGTACCATCAGTGTAAAAATGTGATAATGCCATAGATGTAAACAGGTAAGTAAACTGGTGTCATAGATGTAAACAGGTAGGTAAACCAGTACCATAAATGCAAAAATGTAATTAATGTCATAGATTTAAAGAGGGAAGTAAACTGGTATAATAAATGTAAACAGGCATGTAAACTAGTACCATAAATATAAAAATGTGATAATACCATAAATGTAAACAGGTAAGTAAATTGGTTTCATAAATGTAAACAGGCTTGTAAACTAGTACCATGAATACAAAAATGTGATAATACCATAAATGTAAACAGGTACCGTATATACTCGCTTATAAGACGCATTTTTAGGAATCATATTATAAGGTTGTCGAGGGGGGAGCGTCTTATAAGCGCGTCCTTCAAGAGAAAAAAAAATCCCAACAAGAATCTGGTTCGTGACTGGCAATCCAAACAGAGTTAATTGATGAATGTGATAGCGCCGTCGGTAAAAAAAATGACGCGGTTGAAATTAAAGTGAAAACCTCGATAAATGATACGAGAAATAGTTGACCGATCATTACTTGTGCTACAATACGATTAAGGACATTTCAGCTTGCCAAATTTTAACTGTGAAGTAGTGAAACCAATAAATTGTCATAATTTAAATTGGTAATTATGGCAATGTGATGAATTGTTAATGGTACGGCTTGTATGATCATACCTTTAGGAAATTAAGTATTAAAAAATAATCCGGTACCGGATGTATACAGTTGGTGTTAATAAATGGATGTCACTGTATTTGTAGGAAGTTTTTCATGGGGTTTAAGAAATAAAATTAATTCAGACCTTGTCAAAAATTAAATAAAATATGTTAAAATTAATTTTGTTTAAATATTTTCAAAATACCAAAAACAAATACAGCAGTTGGGTTTCCAAGTGAAAGTTCAAAATTTCATGAACCCCGTGACCTCGGACGATGTGAAAATCTGACCGCGTCTTATAAGAGGGTCAATGCAAAAAGTACATATTTTCAACTCAAAGTTAGGGGTGCGTCTAATAAGCGAGAGCGTCTTATAAGTGAGTATATACGGTAAGTAAATTGGTTTCATAAATGTAGACAGGCATGTAAACATGTACCATAAATATAAAATGTGATAGTGTCATAGATGTAAACAGGTAAGTAAACTGGTATCTTAAATGTTAAAATGTGATAGTGCCACAGATGTTAACAGGTAAGTAAACTGGTATCATAAATGTAAAAATGTGATAGTGCCATAGATGGTAACAGGTAAGTAAACTGGTATCATAAATATAAAATGTGATAGTGCCACAGATGTAAACAGGTAAGTAAAGTGGTATCATAAATGTTAAAATGTGATAGTGCCGTAGATTGTAACAGGTAAGTAAACTGGTATCATAAATGTAAAAATGTGATAGTGCCATAGATGTAAACAGGTAAGTAAACTGGTATCATAAATGTAAAAATGTGATAGTGCCATAGATGTAAACAGGTAAGTAAACTGGTATCATAAATGTAAAAATGTGATAGTGCCATAGATGTTAACAGGTAAGTTAACCGGTACTATAAATTCGAAAATATAATTAGTGTCATTTGTCTTTATGTAAACAAGTAAATAAAGTTGGTGCATAATTCTAAACGGGTTATTAACAAGTAGAATTAATGTGATAAATTGTATTCAGACAAAGAACTGTTGTTATGGATGAAGGCAGATAAGTTAACTTTTTCGATAAATATAAACAATTTAAATAAGATGGTCATATTTATAATGGAAACTGAATCCTAAAATGAAGTTGGTATCAGATTTAAACAGGAAATTACTGGTAGTTAGATAAAACTAAGGTATTGAATGGAAACAAAACATAAAGCTAGCGTCAGATGTAAACAGGTAAACAAACAGGTGTCATGTATGTTTATATGTTAGGTAAAACTGTTTTATAAAAAGTAAACTGAATCCTAACATGAAACTGATGTGAATTGTAAACAGGTAAATAAACTGGTGTCAAATATGTCAGTTGATTAGGTAGTATTGTTATGATATATGGAAACTGAATCCTAACATGAAACTGATGTAAATTGTAAACAGGTAAATAAACTGGTGTCAAATATGTCAGTTCATTAGGTAGTATTGTTATGATATATGGAAACTGAATCCTAACATGAAACTGATGTAAATTGTAAACAGGTAAATAAACTGGTGTCAAATATGTCAGTGGTTAGATAGTATTGTTATGATATATGGAAACTTAATCCTAACACAAAGCAGGTGTCAGTTGTAAACATGTAAACAAACTGGTGTTATATTATGTTAAGGTGGTAAAACTGGTGTATTAAATGTAAACTGAATCTGAATATGAAGCTCTTATCTTTCTGTTGTGTCAGAAATAAACAGGGAAAAGTTTTTAATGAACGAGTCATAGCGTATACAGAAAATTGAAAGGTAAGAAATAAATGACAGTGTCATAATTTCAGCTGTTGAGAAATGTCATGGATATTCATAAGGTTAAATGGTGATATCATGTCCATCTTAAGGTAAACAGGTTATGTCATGTTTATTCATAAAGTAAACAGGTTATGTCGTGTATATTCATAAGGTAAACAGGTAATGTGATGTATTTTCATAAGGTAAACAGGTAATGTGATGTATTTTCATAAGGTAAACAGGTTGTGTGATGTATTTTCATAAGGTAAACAGGTTATGTCATGTATATCCATAAAGTAAACAGGTTGTGTGATGTATTTCCACAAGGTAAACAGGTTATGTGATGTATTTTCATAAGGTAAACAGGTTATGTCATGTATATCCATAAAGTAAACAGGTTATGTCTTGTATATTAATAAAATAAACAGGTTATGTCTAGGTCATGTCATGTATATCCATAAAGTAAACAGGTTATGTCTTGTATATTAATAAAGTAAACAGGTTATGTCATAAGGTAAATAGGTTATGTCATGTAGTGGCATTATGTAAATAAGTAAGAAGTAAACTCTTATGTCGTAAGTGTGAAAAGGTTTTATGAAAGTATTTTTCAGAATATCTTTAAGTATAACACCGTGTACTACAAAAACTCATTGATAGGAAGCAACAATGTCCTTTTTTTTTTCAAGGTTACACCAGTTGTGCCTCTCAGCCCAGACACATGGAATATGTCATTTGCACGTTACTTAGAATTCCGTTTCCATGGCAGCAATTTTCAGCGGCGTGCTGGGGCAGAGCCGCCATGTTACCATTCCTTACACCATGATCATTTCCAGTACTTTGGTTTCAAGGATACAGTGGCTTCCTTCAAGTAAGTTGTTATATGTGTTATGGTCTAGTGCATACCTTACAATAATTGTACAACTGCAGCTTGTGACAACCACATCAGGGAATTGATTCTTAGGCTCTGTGGTTAAAGTGTTGGTCTTCGATGCGGTAAGATCAGAGTTTGAATCCCACTCAGGTTGGTGTATTCTAAGATGAATTGCATCTTTCTGTTATGGACTTTCTTGTTCATAAGATATGAGTTATCATCTAGTAAAACATATATTCACTTTCAAAGTGGACCAATTCCCTTTAGAAATTTACTAGAAACATTCCCCCTCCACCCCTATATTTAAAGGCCACCTGTTAGAATTTCTTTATTTTGCCTTCTTGGGGTAGAATATATGTTTTACTGGAATAGCCCTTACTTGAATGCCAGTAACTTATCTTCCAGCATGCATTTCCTAACACCAAATATGCAAGACTTTTATATATGGAATGTCTAGTCTTACACCAAAAGTGTAGCCTTACTTTGGGTATGAAACCAAAGTTCTGGCATATTTTAGGTAACAGTATATATGTGTAAGCATTTTCTGTTATTTGAAACCTAACATATGGTAAGACCAAGGATTGATAGAATAGTGGAATGATGCAGCCAGTCTGCTTGGGGGAGGTGAACATTTTCTATACTTAGGTTTTATTCAGCGTTATTAGGGTAGAGTGTGAGGATGTAAACCTTGAAGTGAGTAATTTGCATCCCTCGAGAGGAATTTGACATCTTACAGCTCTAGAAATGATCTAGAAGTTACATAGTGTAGCATTAAAACCAGTCTGTGTCATCAGTGTTAACTAAATATGTTTACTAAACTAAGCAGTACATTTTAAATAGCTTTTAGTTAATGTTTTACATTGATTTCAGATACTCTACAATCAAACTGAAGGAGATTAAAGTTCCACCTTTAGTGATTTCCCTTGAAGCTATCATAGAAACGATACAACTGTATAGGCTGAAAGATGAGGTAAAAAGGTTAACACTCAAGTAAGTATTACCAGTTTGTTTTTCAGTTTAGAAGATATATATATATATATATATCTACTATTATATATATATTTAAAAATTTATAGATTGTTTTTGTACTTGCCTGTCCCTGACCCTGCTTCCAGAGAAATAAGTAAGAGTGTGTAATGTTGGCCCATGGTTTTGCAGGCATTTCATACCTTTGTTAGAATCCTTTTTTTTTTATTGAAGAAATGGTTAGCTATAGTTGAAATGGTAAGCTATAGTTAAAATGGTTAACTAAGTTGATTTGTTTAGAACTTTCTGTATATAGAAGAGTCATTTTGATATGTAGAGATTGATATGTGACAGTCACTGTTTCTTTTTTTGATATGTAGAGATTGATATGTGACAGTCACTGTTTCTTTTTTCTGTATATAGAAGAGTCATTTTGATATGTAGAGATTGATATGTGACAGTCTCTTTTTTCTGTATATAGAAGAGTCATTTTGATATGTAGAGATTGATATGTAACAGTCACTGTTTCTTTTTTCTGTATATAGAAGAGTCATTATTATACCCCCACTTCGAAGAAGTGGGGGGTATACTGTTTTACCCTTGTCCGTCCGTCCGTCCGTTCATCCGTCCGTCCGTCCGTCCGTAACAAATTTCCGTTGCAGTTTTCTCAGCAGCTATAACATGCAGAAGCCTGATATTTCACATATTGCTATACCCTATAGTCCCATATGGTGTAAAGCAATTTTATGCTCCTTGCTCATCTACTTCCTGTTTACCGAATATTTTTAGATTTTGTCACTATATAGGTGCATTACATCAACCAAACGACATCTTTATTTTCCGTCGCAGTTTTCTAGGCAACTAGAGCATGCAGCCGCCTGATATTTTGCATATTGCTTTATCCTATAGTCCCATATGGTGTAAAGCGATTTTATGCTCCTTGCTCATCTACTTCCTGTTTACCGAATACTTAGATTTTTACACATAGTTGACATACATTCACAATTTCCGTCACAGTTTTCTCAGCAACTATAAGATGCAGCAGCCTGATATTTTGCATATTGCTTTATCCTAAAGTCCCATATGGTGTAAAGCGATTTTATGCTCCTTGCTCATCTACTTCCTGTTTACCGAATACTTAGATTTTTACACATAGTTGACATACTTTCACAATTTGCGTCACAGTTTTCTCAGCAACTATAAGATGCAGCAGCCTGATATTTTGCATATTGCTTTATCCTATAGTCCCATATGGTGTAAAGCGATTTTATGCTCCTTGCTCATCTATACTTCCTGTTTACCGACTACTTAGATTTTTAGCTCACCTGAGCTGGCTCAGGGTGAGCTATTAGGATCGATGAATGTCCGTCGTCTGTCGTCCGTCGTCCGTTCACATTTAGTTCGTTAACACTCTACTGGTCACATTTTTGCTCCAATTGTCACGAAACTTGGTCAGGATGTTTTTCCCAGTAATTACTCGGACGAGTTCAAATATGGGTCATATGGGATCAAAAACTAGGTCAAGGAGCCCAAAAATAGAAAAATCTTTTTAACACTCTAGAGGTAATGTTTTTAGCCCAAATAATCTGGAAATTTGTCATAAAGGTTGCTTCTATGATTTCTAGCTCAAGTTCAAATATTGGTTATCTGGGGTCAAAAACTAGGTCACAGAGCCCAAAAATAGAACATTCTTGTTAACACTCTAGAGGCTACATTTTCAGCCCAAATAATCTGGAAATTTGTCAGAAAGGTTGTTTCCATGATTTCTAGCTCAAGTTCGAATATGGGTCATTTGGGGTCAAAAACTAGGTCACAGAGCCCAAATATGGAAAAACCTTGTAAACACTTAAGAGGTAACATTTTCAGCCCATATATCCTTGTAATATGTTAGAAAGGTTATTTGGATTATTTCTAGCCCAGGTTCGAATATGGGTCATCTGGGGTCAAAAACTAGGTCACTGAGACGAAATATGGAAAAACCTTTTTATCACTCTAGAGGTAACATTTTCAGCCAAAATATCCTGGAAATATGTCAGAAAGGTTGTTTTGATGATTTCTAGCTCAAGTTTGAATATGGGTCATGTGGGGTCAAAAACTAGGTCACACAGCCCAAATATGGTAAAACCTTGTTAACACTCTAAAGGCTACATTTTTAGCCCAAATTTCCTGAAAAACTGTCAGAAAGCTTGTTAAGATGATTTTTAGCTCAAGTTGGAATATAGGTCATGTGGGGTTCAAAACTAGGTCACACAGCCTGTATATGGAAAAACCTTGTTAACACTCTAGAGGTAACATTTTCAGCCCAAATATCCTGGAAATATGTCAGAAAGGTTGTTTCCATGATTTCTAGCTCAAGTTCGAATATGGGTCATCTGGGGTCAAAAACTAGGTCACACAGCCTGAATATGGAAAAACCTTGTTAACACTCTAGAGGTAACATTTTCAGCCCAAATATCCTGGAAATATGTCAGAAAGGTTGTATCAATGGTTTCTAGCCCAATTTCGAATATGGGTCATCTGGGGTCAAAAACTAGGTCACAGAGCTTAAATTTGGAAAAACCTTGTTTACACTCTACAGGTAACATTTTCAGCCCAAATATCCTGGAAATATGTCAGATAGGTTGTTTCGATGATTTCTAGGTCAAGTTCGAATATGGGTCATCTGGGGTCAAAAACTAGATCACACAGCCTGAATATGGAAAAATCTTGTTAACACTCTAGAGGTAACATTTTCAGCCCAAATATCCTGGAAATATGTCAGAAAGGTTGTATCAATGATTTCTAGCCCAATTTCGAATATGGGTCATCTGGGGTCAAAAACTAGGTCACAGAGCTTAAATTTGGAAAAACCTTGTTTACACTCTACAGGTAACATTTTCAGCCCAAATATTCTGGAAATATGTCAGAAAGGTTATTTTGATGGTTTCTAGGTCAGGTTCGATTATGGGTCATCTGGGGTAAAAAACTAGGTCACAGAGCCCAAAAGTAGAAATATCTTGTTAAGGCTCTAGAGGCTACTGTTTCAGTCCAAATATCCTGGCAGTTTGTCAGAAAGCTTGTTTGGTTGTTCACATTATTAGATAAGAATAAAGGTCACGGAGGCTAAAAATAGATTTATCTACTGTACCTCATAAAGCCTTCATTTATAGACCAATATCTTTGATATTCAGTATATAGGTTCCTTGCATGGACCTCTACCCATGTGTAGGGTTTGAGGTCACTGGGTCGAGGTCAAGGTCACCATAGCTTATAATAGATATTTCTACTTTCTGTCATAGAGCCTTTATTTATTGATTGATATTTTACATATTTGGTTTGAAGGCACTTATATATTTTCAATTAAAAAATGAAATACTGCTTAACAGCAAACCTACAGCCAAAGTACTCAGGTGAGCGATCCAGGGCCATCATGGCCCTCTTGTTACACATAGTTGACATACATTCACAATTTCCGTCACAGTTTTCTCAGCAACTATAAGATGCAGCAGCCTGATATTTTGCATATTGCTTTATCCTATATTCTCATATGGTATAAAGCGATTATATGCTCCTTGCTCATCTACTTCCTGTTTACCGAATACTTAGAAGTTACCAACACACAGGAAAGGAGGTTCACTTGATCGTGTTTTTGTGAATAAAGACTTTGATGAATCAGAAATCACAGATGTAATACCTGTTCATTATTCTGACCATTTTCATATCCATCTAGCTGTGCCTTGGATGAAGTTGTATTAAGTTCAGGTAAATACTCGGAAAAATTTGACACTCTTTATACATATGACAAATGCAAATTACATTATGAAAGTCAAATTTCTGATAGCGGGGGTATCACTAGTGAGCATTAGCTCACAAATTTACTTGTTTTGATATGTAGTGATTGATATGTGACAGTCACTGTTTTTTGTTTTTGAGCTCAAAATTTGGTCTTTTTTCAGTGCAATGCAGGTTATGTTGTGTTTAGCTTTCATTATTTTACATTGCATAATGTTCTGACATGCACAAGTCTGGCCTCTGTTTCAGGATAACAGATCTGTTTAGCCTGGTACTGGACTGTATGACCAAAATGAAAGCAGAGTCATTATCTGAGAACCTGGCCAAGTTTATCAGTGATTGTATTGCAATGCAACAGGTATAATAATAAGACTATTTTTTTACTTGATGTATTTTATTGTGTCAGTGAGAGCTATATTCAAACAGTCTTTTTCATTAGTATTTTCATCGAGACATTCTTACATTATTCTGTTTATTTATTTCATTGAAGTTGATTGATTTCTCAAGTAGCTTTTTATGGACAACTACTCTGTCACCACCTAATGGAATACAACCAAACTTCATACATATGTACAGTGCCAAGCCTAGTTGTGTATATCTTCTGCATTTCCAGGTTCATTGATTTTCAGCGAACTAAATGGGGTTCATTGATTTTCAGCAAAGCTAAATGGGGTTCATTGATTTTCAGCAAAGCTAAATGGGGTTCATTGTTTTTCAGCAAAGCTAAATGGGGTTCATTGATTTTCATCAAAGCTAAATGGGGTTCATTGATTTTCAGCAAAACTAAATGGGGTTCATTGATTTTCAGCAAAGCTAAATGGGGTTCATTGATTATCAGCAAAGCTTAATGGGGTTCATTGATTTTCAGCAAAGCTAAATGGGTTCATTGATTTTTATCAAAGCTAAATGGGGTTCATTGATTTTCAGCAAAGCTAAATGGGGTTCATTGATTTTCAGCAAAGCTAAATGGGGTTCATTGATTATCAGCAAAGCTTAATGGGGTTCATTGATTTTTAGCAAAGCTAAATGGGTTCATTGATTTTTATCAAAGCTAAATGGGGTTCATTGATTTTCAGCAAAGCTAAATGGGGTTCATTGATTTTCAGCAAAGCTAAATGGGGTTCAATGATTTTCAACAAAACTAAATGGGGTTCATTGATTTTCAGCAAAGCTAAATGGGGTTCATTGATTTTCATCAATGCTAAATGGGGTTCATTGATTTTCATCAAAGCTAAATGGGGTTCATTGATTTTCAGCAAAGCTAAATGGGGTTCATTGATTTTCAGCAAAGCTAATGCCCTCTATGCATTCAGTTTTACCATATCTGCACTGTTTCTCCTCAAGACTTAGGCTGATTTCAGACGATTTCAAAGACAAGCTTAGTTATTTGTATCTTAGGCATTTTCCCGTTAATTGATTTTCAGCAAGGTTATTTCCCTTTATGTATTATTTGCTATTTATATTTTGCTATATCCTTCAGTGGGTTTCAACCAACCTCACAGAAGTGATCCATGCCAAGCTTTGTTATGCATAACTTCAACATTTTCCAGTTCATTGATTTTAAGCAGAGTTGTTGCCCTTTGTGCATTCAATTTTTCAATTTCTCTGCATTTTCTCTTAAACCGGGGGATTTTAGCTATCTTCACAGGAATTATCTGTGCAAATCTTAGTCTTGCATTTCATCAACATTAAAGGTGGAGTCAAGTGGTGGGAGACATGTTTTTTCCTTGAAAAAAATCTAGTTTTTCCGTTTGTTTGGATATAGTCATATTTTGGTGCATACATTGTGTACATTACCACTACAAATGTGATACTGTGATATACCTGTGATTTGTTTAGTTAGAGTGTGATACATGTACTTTGAAAGCAGATTTAAATTAATTGTGAACAATTTGAACATTTTCTTCAGACAGAAAAAGCTAAGATCAGAGAAAAAGCTCATAGTGTGAAAGAGAAACTAGAAATCTTACTGAAAGAAGCGGGGGACGTGAAGGTGTTCAATTTAAGTGTTGAACAGAGGGTCACGTATGGGGAAATCGAAGATGGTATTGTGTTGTTGAAAAAATCCATAGCAGAGTCAGTGACCAGTTGGAATGCAAAGTAAGTATATAGTGTCATTATTATATTACATGAAAATAGGAAGAGATTTTAATGTAACCCCCATCCCTCAGATGTAGTCTCTGTATAGTCTAACAAGCTTACCTGTTTATTGGGTGAGGAGTGACTTAGGTGAAAAGGTGTTTTTTTCTTTGTGCTGTTTGCTATTGTTACTTTGCTAGGTTTTAAGTTGTTATACTGGTTCCATTTTCTGCTCAGGCTACAGGATGTTTACATACAGCATAAGAAGGCAAAACAGGGAACCAGTCAGAAAAGGGAGAAAGAAAGGGACTCTGTTTTGATTAGTGCAGGGAGTTCTGCCACCTTAGAACCTGATGAAAAGGTAAGTTATGAGGTCCTTAAATGAAAAGCTTACTTTTTTGGATGGCAGAGACTGTTTTTTTGGAATTTAATACTAAGTGTTAGAAATGGATTCCTGTACCAGTGTTTGTTTTAAATGAAAGAATGTGGAAGGAAGTCTTGCTTACTCTGATGATGAAATTTGAACCCACTCATCTGGCTAAAGAATCTAATCTGAAAAAAAAGGGTTAACTAATTAGCCTGAAAAATTAATTTGCTTACAATACATGTATCCTGTTTGACTAGCTAAGACATTAATTATGTTGACTTTTTGATAATGATTGATACAGTAAGTTTGTATTTTAAATTTTTGGTATTTTGAAAAGTTTTAAAACACAATAATATTGGTAAGTTTGCAGATTAAATTTGTATTGGGTGTAGATACGGTTATTGCTTTTGAGTTTTTTTTTAGCTCACCTGAGCACAAAGTGCTCAAGGTGAGCTTTTGTGATCGCCTGATGTCCGTCGTCATTCCGTGTGTGCGTCGTCAACTTTTTCTTCAAACAACTTCTTCTCCTGAACTGCCCGGGCCAATCTTGCTGAAACTTGGCAGGAATGTTACTTGCATGAAGCTTTACCAAAATTGTTCAAATGGTTCAGGTCCATTGCATTTCTAGGCCACAGGAGCTAAAAATAGATTTTCAAAGTTGAAACTTTAAAAATCTTCTTCTCCAGAAGGCCTGGAGCTTAGATATTTGGTATGAAGCATCATCAGGTAGACCTCTACCAAGTTTGTTCAAATTATGACCCTGGGGTTAAAACTGACCCCACCCAAGGGGTCAGTTGATTTTACATAGGGAAAACTTAAAAATCTTCTTGTCAGAAACCACATGGCCTAGAGTTTAGATATTTGGTGTGCAGCACTGTCCAGTGGACCTTTACAAAGTTTGTTCAAATCCTGGCTCCTGGGTCAAAAATGGCCCAGCCCCAGGGGTCACATGTTTTACATAGAGTTATATAAGAAAAACTTTAAAAAATCTTCTTGTCATAAACCGCAAGGCCTAGAGTTTAGATATTTGGTGTGCAGCACTGTCCAGTTGACCTTTACCAAGTTTGTTCAAATCCTGGCTCCTGGGTCAAAAATGGCCCCACCCCAGGGGTCACATGTTTGTCATAGAGTTATATAGGAAAAACTTTAAAAAATCTTATTGTTAGAAACCGCAAGGCCTAGAGTTTACATATTTGGTGTGTAGCATTGTCCAGTGGACCTCTACTAAGTTGGTTCAAATCATAGCCACTGGTTCAAAATAGGCCCTCCCCTGGGGGTCACTTGTTTACATAGAGTTATATAGGAAAAAGTTTAAAAAGTCTTCACATCAGAAACCAAAAGGGATAGAGCTTAGATATTTTGTATGTAGCATTGTCTAGTGGATGTCTACCAAGTTTGTTCAAATTATGTCCCCTGGGTCAAAATTGGCCACGCCCCAGGGTTCTCTTGGTTTACATGTAGTTATATAGGAAAAACATGAAAAATCGTTCTTCTCCGAAACCAATAGGACTAGACGTTAGATATTTGGTGTGAAGTATTGTGTAGAGAACCTTTACCAGTATTGTTTATATGTTGGCCCCGGGGTCAAAATTGGCCCCGCCCCGGGGGCCCTTAATATGTAAAAAAGGCAATCTTTAAAAATCTTCTTACTGGAAACCTCAATGCCTACAGCTTAGATATTTGGTATGTAGCATTGTCTTTTAGATGTCTACCATGTTTGTTCATATTATGTTCCCTGGGTCAAAATTGGCCACGCCCCAGGGTTCTCTTGGTTTACATAGATTCATATGGGAAAAACATGAAAAATAATTTTTCTCTAAAACAAATAGGACTAGACCTTTGATATTTGGTGTTGAGTATTGTGTAAAGAACGTTTACCAATATTGTTGAAATGTTGGCCATGGGGTCAAAATTTGCCCCGTCCCGGAGGCCCTTAATATGTAAAAAAGGAAATCTTTAAAAAATCTTCATGCCTGAAACCACAAGGCCAAGAATTTTAAAATTTGGCATGAAGCAAGCTTTATCAAGCTTTTTCAAATTATTAGATTAGGTTAAAGGTCACAGAGGCTTAAAATAGATTTATCTACTGTACCTCATAGAGCCTTCATTTATAGACCAATATCTTTGATATTCAGTATATAGGTTCCTTCCATGGACCTCTACCCATGGGTAGGGTTTGAGGTCACTGGGTCAAGGTCAAGGTCACCATAGCTTATAATATATATTTCTACTTTCTGTCATAGAGCCTTTATTTATTGACTGATATTTTACATATTTGGTTTGTAGGCACTTATATATTTTTAATTAAAAAATTAAATACTGCTTAACAGCAAACCTACAGCCAAAGTACTCAGGTGAGTGATCCAGGGCCATCATGGCCCTCTTGTTTTATTTGATTTATTTGAGGAATTTAAATAGATACAATGTATATGCAAGAGGGCAAGTTTATTGTATTTGATTTCAGAGTTTGCCGCCTTCATTACAAAAAAGTATAGAGGTGGACGGACAGACATCCAGCCCTCCGCAAGCCTCAGATCTTTCCTTTCCAATGTCTTCCACTGAGTTTGACGATTGTAGGAAATCAGACTTCAGCATACTCAGTTTTTCACCACCCATACGTATGTATTACAGTTTTGTCAGTTGAAATTTTCAGTCTAGGTAGACATTTTATGGGCTATTTATTTTTTGAATCAATAGGAAAAACCCTACTCAGTTTTTTCTCTGAATTTTAAAACAATGCATTGCTTGACAGGAATGCTTTTACAGTTTCATCAAACAAAAATTGCATCATCGGTGCTCAAGATAGATCAAAATGATATAAAGCAGCACCTTTCCCCTTTTTATTTAGACACTGGCCTTGTTCTTCAAAGACATTTAGGCAAATATGTCACAGTATGAATACCTTTTATCTCCTTTTATTTGATTTAGTGGAAGTATTTTCACTTTCATTTGGTAGAATTATTTTCACGTTTTAGTTGTGAATAATACTTCCATTCTCTGTCTCTGTCTGTCAGTCTGTCTGTCTCTGTCTCTCTCTCTGTCTCTCTCCTCCTCCCCCCCTCCCCCCACTCTCTCCTGTCTTTGTAAGGATGTAAGAACTTGTATGATTTAAAGAATTGAAGTATAATTTGCCACATTTTTTTTATGGCAAATATTGTTTGTTAATGTGTTAATGATGAAAAAATTATGATCAGTTTGTATGTACTGAGGTAAAACTGATTACAAAACAAAATGTTTCACCATCTTGGAAGATGTACATGTATATGTAACTGAATATACGTGTAGGTAAAAGATTGTCCAGTGCTTCAGCTGACAGCTTTCAGTACGGGGTGACCCCAGGGATATTTGCTGCAGGGGTGTGGCCAGATCACCTCTCCGAGAGTTTTGTGGTCTGCCATAAAGATGAAGGTGATTTATGTGCACAGTAGCTTGGCCTAAATTAGTGAATGTTGGCCACAATACCTTCTGGACAAAATCAAAAGCTCTAGGGACATAATCCACCAACATGTATCTTACTTTTTTTTGCGGAATTCACATGTGATATAAAAAGGAAATTTATCATCAGAAATGCACTTTTCATAAAACTATGAATAATACAATGAAATTTTTAGTGAAGTTAGAACATTATGTACTAAATTTAATAGTAAAAAATAATAACAGTATCACCAAGTTTTGCATGTGTTCCTATGTTTTGCTAGGCTCACTTCTACACAGGTTTAAAAGTAACTCCAAAATACCGTAAACGCTCTAATATTGTACGCTAGCGTGTATAAAATGCACCCCTGGTCTGGCCTCAAGATCAGGGGAAAAAAGCTTGCATTGGAATATAATACGCACACAAATTTCGTCAGAAATAGAGTTACCATTTGTCCATGTTTTTGTTCAGGAAGCGGCCATTGTTTGTGCGCGTTATAATTACAACACATGAATATCGCTACGGTTGCATTTAACTATTTATTTCTTTAAGGACAATTAGCGCTATACACTATTTCTTTATGAAATATCGAATAAACATGGCATTATCTCAAAGTGTCAACACCATTCTTAATACCTTTTGGATGTGTTAACAAACATCTCGTAATTATGGCGACATCAAACGACACTAATTATTGTTTAACAATATACGGACCACTCCTTTATCAAATTAATTGGTTGATAATTGTGTGATTGCGAATATTGAAGGGCATAATACCGGTAAGCATTGGTTATATGATTGAATCTTTAGAAGTTAAACATTAAGAGAAAAAAACAACAACAACAACAAAACAAAAAACAAAAAACAAACAAAAAAAACGGCGTTTTAACGGCTTTTATGATACCGTACTTTCAGTACTGATGACACTGGTTTTCTCCCCTGAATAACGCTCTCCAAAAAGAAGGTGCACCAAAAAAGAAAACATGATCATTTGGACAAAAATTATTGACTTTTGGTCGCTATTTTACGGGTTTTCAAGCTGGAAAAAATTGTCTGACGGCCCACCCTCGTGTATAATACGCACCCCTTTGTGGACACTGAAAATTCTTGAAAAAAAGTGCGTATTATATTCGAGCGTTTACGGTAGCACACTAGCAATGATTAGATACATTATGCTTGCATATTTCTTCACAGTTCTTGGGAAGCTCAGCAAAAAAAACAAAAATAGAAAAATAATGATTTATTGGAATAAAAGTCATGGTAGGATTTTGTCGTTGATTTTGTCCAGTGCCCATGTTCATTTACAACCTCACTGCACTTTCGGCACTTGTAGCTACATACATGTACAATATACTGGCCTGTGTTATAGGTGATAGATTGTCAAGAAAGGTTTAATACAATAACGAACAATTATAAAGAAATTTTTCTTTCATTTTTAAGCCAGTCTCTTTTTAAAAATGATCAGTCTCTTAAACAAAAGTTTCTGTAGATGAATTTGAATTTGCGTCTGACAGAATTTCTCAACGTTAATGTATCGGTTTGTTTAACTATCTTTGCTTTTTAATTAAGATAAAATTTTGCCGACTTAAGATATTTTGGTCAGTTTGTTGATTGATTGTTTTAAATTTGATTAAGAAATAGGTTTTTATCTTAAATGAATCCCTCTTGATAATTTCTTCCTTGATTCAAGTAATGATTCAAGTCATGATTCAAGTCATATTCAAATCATGATTCAAGTCATTATTCAAGTCATGATTCAAGTCACTATACTGATGTGAAAGAAGAATGTGGAAAGATTTGAAGAATGAATTGTAGTTGTTTGGTAACAGTAACCTAGTGAGATGCATGTATATGATACAACACTATAAATTGTACCTTTATCCCTATGAAGTACAAAAATGGGCTATATTTTGCCTTGTTTATCATAGGGCTGTTGTATTACAGTTTATGTAACCTTTTTTGGTATCCTGTACACACGGCTTTGCGTTACATAAACTTAATTTCCTATATTTTAGTTTTATTTATGTCTGCAGCAGCAAACAATACCAACGTAAAATAGAAATCTAAAGAGAATGCTTGAAAATTCATTTCAGCTTTATGTTTAACATTCAAATTTTAAAGGGGCTGTGCTCCAGATGACAAAAATAAGAAATTTTCTTGTATTATAAATTTCTTGTAATATTTTTGACTAATGCTTAAAAAATAACTTACTGACAAAAAATAAGTCAAATAATTACATTATAAATTGATTTTTTCCCTTTCAAAGTGCTATACCGTAACGCGACGGTATAACTATATTGTACAAGATTTAAAGTAAATATCTGTAATATTACATGCGGCGATGGTGGTGACAGTAAAAGCGTTGGAAATATTGTGATAACATGAGGGTCCAGAGTTCAAATCAGGCTGGAGCAAAAATATTTTTTTTATTCTATTTTGACTTTTATAATCAGTTTTGAAGTAAAATATTATGTTGTTATAATCTCACGGCATCTAAATATATAATTTATGGAAAAAATTTTTTTTATGTCAAATGTGGAGTACAGCCTCTTTAACCAATGTAGTACCGGTATTTTAATTTCTATGCATTAGGAGACATTTTAAGTTTTTAGACTTAAACAAACACTTATGCTTTTTATTTATTATGGTAAAACAGCAGACAAAAGAATTTTGTTTCCATAAACAGATTTGTTATAGATGATTTAGTAAACAGATATTTATGTGCTAACTTTATACTTATTCTGTTATATTCATTCCAGTGCTGTCACCTCCCCCACAAAGCCTTGAAAACTCCATAGAAAAGATGACAGAAACTTTAGATACCATGACAACTAATTCTTCCATGGTTTCCATGGAAACAGAGGAGACAGCAGAAGGTCAAGGATTTGACCTTGGGACTGAGTCTACCTCTGTGCAAGAGGGACCAAATATAGGACCAAAGATGCCAGATAATGTAGTTGTTAAAAAAGGTATATTAACCCTTCACGTGCTGGAACCGAAAGTGATTAGCCTTTGCCACCAGTATAGAGCCAGGTCAGTCTGCACATCCATGCAGTCTGACCAGGCTCTATACTGTTGGTAGCTCCATTTTTGTATTTTGATATTGAAATCCCTTAAACTTTGAATGGACTGTTCCAAATTCAAAGCTGGGCAAATCCATTACAAAATTTCAGCATGTTCAGGGTTAAAGTCCCCTTTACATTCACCCGCCCCCACCATATCCATCAAAGATGAGATTGATATGAGAATTGGGTTGTCTACATGTCAGTCATCATAATCGGATGTCATCAAAGTTGAAATTAAAGAAATTAGTACAAATGTTAACTTAAAAGGGTTGCCTTATTTTAAGTCAAGAGTTTGGCACATGGCATTTTTTATTAAGGTCTTAACTTTTCTGTATACATGTATTAAGACCGGTTTTGTCTATATTGGTTATATATCTGGTCCTGTGTACAGCCATTTCATGATCTGAAAGCATTTCCTGTTGGCAGCCATGTTTAAGACACTGGTATAGTTTTATATTTTCTTACCAGAATAGCATACTTTTTGGAAAAGTATTGCCTCTGTGACAACCTTGATTTAAAGGTTAATGTTTTAAAGGTTTACAACTTATATTATAAAATAATTATTTCAGTATCTGCAGAAGACCAAGTGGAAGGGCCAACAGGGGACAAATTGGGGACAGTGATAAAGAAGACTATAAGAAACACAATATGGCAGGGTTCTGGTGCCTTTCAACTACAGATGCCATTGTAAGTAACACACATACCATTGGTTTAGAGTCTTATTTCATAAAATCAGCTTTGTTTGAAGGCTTGCTTAGAATGGAAGAAGAGTGACCTGTCTTTCAGGCTATGGCAGACTGTGCTTTAAAACAAACATCTGTCTAGGAGACTGGTTTTGTTTCTGCACTGCAATTTGAGAAATCTGTTTTTGCAACTATCTGTTTTTGCAACTATCATTCTTTGTAATAGTTATTCTTGAGAGTTTCCATGAAGTACTTGTAATAAATGTATAAAGGTAACAAAACGAGGTATAAATTTTTTTTTTATAGATGAGTGCAAACTTGCTCAGATTTCTGTGAATTCATACACTGACAACTGTTTCAGAGAATTAGTTGTTTGGCTCAGTGGTTTAGAGCATCAGCTATTCAAGTTATACTGTCTTTATGACTCAGCAGTCATGTGTTCAAATCCTGTGGGGAAGGGAAGTTATTTCATTGAATTGCGTTTTTGTGTTACGGGCGATAATTTCATCATAAAATGATTACTCTGTGATTTTCTTTTATGTTTTTTCTTATGGGATTTTGTTTTTTTCAGTGATGCCTGTGACCATCATATGTTACCACCATGTGACCGTATTCCTGTTATTGTGTATGACCATGAACCCAGCTCTGTGATTGCATATTCATTAAGGTAAGTTAAAGTCTATGTGGAACATACAGTACGCGCCAGGAGGAACTCTCGTTTTCCTCGAGGTCGTCGCGGACTACCCATTCCTTAAAACGCGACCAAATCCGCCGCATTTCGAGGATCACCGCCGCGGACATGGTCACCAAATATCGCGGCGGACGTCCGCTAAATGGTTCCGCGAACTTTTTCACAGGTAAGAATTGACGTATCGAGTCTCACAAAGTTCCTCATTACACGCATTTCGGCGGATTTTACGCTTTAAAATATCATTTAAATGTATTAAACTCTCATTCTGATGCATTTGTTTACGAATGCTCGTATTTGTTAACGGAAGGAATGACAATTCAAAACCGAAAGTAATTGTTGCTTCTCGGAACAGCTGACCCTATTTTCAGAAAATGAATTGACTGGTTTCCGAATTACACGTGGTAAAACTGCATTCCTATATTGAAAGAAAACATACAACATGTAAACCATACTGCGACATCTGTATCGTCTATGCGCTTGACAAAATTATTGATCGATTTTACTATACAATAACGAGCGTTTTCAACGACGTAAGCACAGCAAAGGTATTAGAAATTTGGTTTTAATTTTACCAAATGTCACAGAATTGGCAGACGTAAAATGCACAGTTTCATTACGGTCATTACACTAAATGTTCAGCTTATCCAGGTGAGTTATGACCCTAATTATTTTCGCGCTGGTCGTCAAATATCGCCGAGATATTTCGCGATGTCGAGACATCGAGGAATTCCGTTTTTTTCCTCGATGTCGCGGCGGATATTTTTTTTTCCGCGTCCGCGAAATAAAGCGGAAAATGTGAGTTCCTCCTGGCGCGTACTGTATGTATAGTTAATAACAATACCTCTGCAAACAAAATCAAAATTGGTGTAACACTTGCACTCAGCTCAATTATTGTCAGAATGAATTAATGTATTCACACCTACATGTTTATCCTAAAGAATCTTATTTAATGTATGACTGTGTTAGCAGCTACAGAGCTCAAAGGTGTAAGAGCACTAGATTTCTAACAGTTGTAAATCGATTGCGAGTAGTAATGGAGTCACCATATGATTGATTACTCTGATGCTCTGTGACCTGTTGTCTTGTTCTGTCACAAACAACTTCAGAATCTTTCAGTTGATTTAAAACTTTAACCATAGTTACAGATTTCATGACTGTTTTGCAATCTTGAAGACATATATGCTCATAGCTGGAATTCCTTTTGTTACTGATCAAATAAGTGTAACTTTCGGTAAATTTTATTTCATGTTCTTACTTTTATTTCAGTTGCCATGACTACCATATCAAACTTCATGAAATTCAGGCTGCTCAGAGGTAAATATAAGTTAACCTGTTACATTTTATCGTTACAGATATTGCATTGTAACCACCCATAACAGTTGAGTACATGTGTGTTGAAATTTTTTGCTAAGTCTTTAGTGATCCACAATATTGTTAATCTTCTTTTCTTGTATTTCAGAGAATTGCTGTGTCTTTAGTGATCTACACTATTATTAATCTTCTTTTCTTGTATTTGAGAGAATTGCTATGTCTTTAGTGATAAACACTGTTGTTAATCTTCTTTTCTAGTATTTGAGAGAATTGCTATGTCTTTAGTGATAAACACTGTTGTTAATCTTCTTTTCTTGTATTTGAGAGAATTGCTAAGTCTTTAGTGATAAACACTGTTGTTAATCTTCTTTTCTTGTATTTGAGAGAATTGCTATGTCTTTAGTGATAAACACTGTTGTTAATCTTCTTTTCTAGTATTTGAGAGAATTGCTATGTCTTTAGTGATAAACACTGTTGTTAATCTTCTTTTCTTGTATTTGAGAGAATTGCTATGTCTTTAGTGATAAACACTGTTGTTAATCTTCTTTTCTTGTATTTGAGAGAATTGCTATGTCTTTAGTGATAAACACTGTTGTTAATCTTCTTTTCTTGTATTTGAGAAAATTGCTAAGTCTTTAGTGATAAACACTGTTGTTAATTTTCTTTTCTTGTATTTGAGATAATTGCTAAGTCTTTAGTGATAAACACTGTTGTTAATCTTCTTTTCTTGTATTTGAGAGAATTGCTATGTCTTTAGTGATAAACACTGTGGTTAATCTTCTTTTCTTGTATTTGAGATAATTGCTAAGTCTTTAGTGATAAACACTGTTGTTAATCTTCTTTTCTTGTATTTGAGAGAATTGCTATGTCTTTAGTGATAAACACTGTGGTTAATCTTCTTTTCTTGTATTTGAGAAAATTGCTATGTCTTTAGTGATAATCACTGTTGTTAATCTTCTTTTCTTGTATTTGAGAAAATTGCTATGTCTTTAAACAGATTCATAGCTGTATAGCTGAGAAGGTCTTGTTTAGTGTCTTTCATGTTGGGTTCAGTTTATATTAGTTTCATGCCTTTTGGCAGTCGGAATTCATATTTTGTTGGGTGGTTTACCTATCCATCATTCTATAGAAGAACGAGTATTAGACTTCATGGGTCAAAATCTGGATGCTTTCATATCTTATTCTCTAGTTTGCAGGTTATTTTTCTAAACTGGTTTTGTCTAATATACTGGACTTTGCACACAACTAAATAGGTGTTGTCATCTGCACCAGAATATTTCTTTTACAGGAATAGCAAAGCAGAATCAGAAAATGTTGACAAAACTACCAAAGAAGAACAGCCAGGTTTAAGTATGTTGTTTTATGTTTCATCATCTGTAAAAAGCCTCTATTAGTAACTTTTTTATGATTTTCTTGTATAAATATTATCATGTATATCATACTGGTATTACATTCAGAATTCAGTCAGGTCTTATAAACGTATGTTGTTACACTAAGATGCATTGTATCAGAAGAGATTCAAGTACCTGTTGGAATCAAACTCAATTTCCTGATGTTGTTTTTTCCAGCCAAGAGGCCATCTTCAGGCAAGTTATCATTTTTCAAGGGCTCAGGTAAAGATACTGTAAGCAGACCAGACACACCTGACTCTGTACGGTTCATCAATAAAATAGATAATACAGTCCTAGAAAGTCCTCAAGGTAGGTGGCTCTTTGAAAATGTGAATCATCATAGATGGGACAGGGCAGAGTGAGAATTATCATATGTGGTACTGAGGGAGAGTGTGAATTATCATAGGTGGCACTTAGAAGAATGTGAATTATCATAGGTGGCACTGGGGGAGTGTGAATTATCATATGTGGCACTGAGGAGAGTGTGAATTATCATGGGTGGCACTGAGTAGAGTGTGAATTATCATAGGTGGCACTGGGTAAAGTGTGAATTATCATAGGTGGTACTTGGGAGAGTGTGAATAGTCATAGGTGGTGCTGGGGAGAGTGTGAATTATCATAGGTGGTGCTGGGGAGAGTGTGAATTATCATAGATGGCACTGGGGAGAGTTAGAATCATCATAGGTGGCACTGGGGGAGTGTGAATTATCATAGGTGGTACTGGGGAGATGTGAATTATCATCGATGGTACTGAGGAGGGTGTGAATTATCATAGGTGGTGCTGAGGAGAGTGTGAATAGTCATAGGTGGTACTGGAGAGAGTGTGAATAATCATAGGTTGTACTGGAGAGAGTGTGAATTATCATAGGTGGCACTGGTTGAGTGTTAATTATCAAAGGTGGCACTGGGGGAGTGTGAATTATCATAGATGGTGCTAGGGAGAGTGTGAATAGTCATAGGGGGTACTGTGGGAGTGTGAATTATCATAGGTGGCACTGGGGGAGTGTGAATTATTATAGGTGGCACTGGCGGAGTTTGAATTATCATAGGTGGTGCTGAGGAGAGTGTGAATAGTCATAGGTGGCACTGGGGGAATGTGAATAGTCATAAGTAGTACTGGGGAGAGTGTTAATTATCATTGGTGGTACTGGGGAGATTGTGAATTTTCCCCAGTACTGTGAGGTACTGGGGAGAGTGTGACTTTACATAGGGGAGTGCGAATTTACATAGGGGAGTGTGAGTTATCATAGGTGGTACTGTGAGAGTGTTAATGAATTTTCCCCAGTACTGTGAGGTACTGGGGAGAGTGTGAATTTACATAGGAGAGTGTGAATTTACATAGGGGAGTGTGAATTATCATAGGTGGTACTGGGAGAGTGTTTATTATCATAGATGGCACTTGGGGAGTGTGAATTATCATAGATGGTACTGGGAGAGTGTGAATTATCATAGGTGGCACTGAGGAGAGTGTGAATTCGCAGAGGTGGTACTGTGGAGAGTGTGAATTATCATAGGTAGCACTGAGGAGAGTGTGAATTATCATAGGTGGCACTGAAGAGAGTGTTAATTATCATTAATCGCACTGAGGAGAGTGAGAATTATCATAGGTGGCACTGGGAGAGTGTGAATTATCATAGGTGGCACTGAGGAGAGTGTGAATTATCATAGGGGTGCTGAGGAGAGTGTTAATTATCATAGGTGGTACTGGGAAGAGTGTGAATTATCATAGGTGGCACTGGGGGAGTGTGAATTATCTTAGATGGTGCTAGGGAGAGTGTGAATTATCATAGGTGGTGCTGAGGAGAGTGTCAATTATCATAGGTGGTACTAGGGAGAGTGTGAATTATTATAGGTGGCACTGGCGGAGTTTGAATTATCATAGGTGGTGCTGAGGAGAGTGTGAATAGTCATAGATGGTACTTGGGAGAGAGTGAATTATCATAGGTGGTGCTGAGGAGAGTGAGAATACTCATAGGTGGTGCTGAGGAGAGTGAGAATAGTCATATGTGGTGCTGAGGAGAGTGAGAATAGTCATAGGTGGTGCTGAGGAGAGTGAGAATAGTCATAGGTGGTGCTGAGGAGAGTGAGAATAGTCATAGGTGGTGCTGAGGAGAGTGAGAATACTCATAGGTGGTGCTGAGGAGAGTGAGAATAGTCATATGTGGTGCTGAGGAGAGTGAGAATAGTCATAGGTGGTGCTGAGGAGAGTGAGAATAGTCATAGGTGGTGCTGAGGAGAGTGAGAGTAGTCATAGGTGGTGCTGAGGAGAGTGAGAATAGTCATAGGTGGTGCTGAGGAGAGTGTGAATAGTCAAAGGTGGCACTGGGGAGTGAATTATCACAGGTGGCACTGGGGGAGTGTGAATTATAATAGGTAGTGCCAGAAAGAATGAGAATAGTCATAGGTGGTGCTGAGGAGAGTGAGAATAGTCATAGGCAGTGCTGAGGAGAGTGTGAATAATCAGAGGTGGTACTGGGGTGAGTGTTAATTATCATAGGTGGTGTTGAGAAGAGTGAATTATCATAGGTGGTACTGGGGAGAGTGTAAATAGTCATAGGTGGCACTGGGGAGTGAATTATCATAGGTGGCACTGGTTGAGTGTGAATTATCATAGGTGGCACTGGGGGAGTGAATTATCATAGGTGGTGCTGGGGAGAGTGTGAATAGTCATAGGTGGTACTGGGTTAGTGTGAATTATCATAGATGGTGCTGAGGAGAGTGTGAATAGTCATAGGTGGTACTGGGGAGAGTGTGAATTATCAAAGGTGGTGCTGAGGAGAGTGAGAATAGTCATAGGTGGTGCTGAGGAGAGTGTGAATAATCAGAGGTGGTACTGGGGTGAGTGTAAATTATCATAGGTGGTGCTGAGGAGAGTGAATTATCATAGGTGGTACTGGGGAGAGTGTGAATAGTCATAGGTGGTACTGGGTTAGTGTGAATTATCATAGATGGTGCTGAGGAGAGTGTGAATAGTCATAGGTGGTACTGGGGAGAGTGTGAATTTTCAAAGGTGGTGCTGAGGAGAGTGAGAATAGTCATAGGTGGTGCTGAGGAGAGTGTGAATAATCAGAGGTGGTACTGGGGTGAGTGTAAATTATCATAGGTGGTGCTGAGGAGAGTGAATTATCATAGGTGGTACTGGGGAGAGTGTGAATAGTCATAGGTGGCACTGGGGAGTGAATTATCATAGGTGGCACTGGGAGGAGTGTGAATTATCATAGGTGGTGCTGGGGAGAGTGTGAATAATCAGAGGTGGTACTGGGGTGAGTGTAAATTATCATAGGTGGTGCTGAGGAGAGTGAATTATCATAGGTAGTACTGGGGAGAGTGTGAATAGTCATAGGTTGCACTGGGGAGTGAATTATCATAGGTGGCACTGGGGGAGTGTGAATTATCATAGGTGGTGCTGGGGAGAGTGTGAATTATAGGTAGCTCTGGGAAGAGTGTGAATTATCACAGGTGGGTATGGATGAATTAAAGTTAAGAATCAAGGAACAGGATGGATTTGGATAGGATGGGAGGGGAGCTACTGTTGGCTTTGCCATAACCTGATACAATGCAATCATATGGAATGAAAAATCAATGAACTGGGGTTTTATGACAAGAAAGATTTTATTTGTATACATGTACATTTAGTATTATAAAGGGATACATTTTTTTGCATATACAGTACATAAATGGTCATCATTGTTACATGTAATTTTAGAAAAGTATACTTGTATTGGATATCTGCATTTCTATTAACAAAACTAGCTTGATTGATGTGTGAAGCATTGTAAATGTAAATCAAGAAATCATTGAACAAGGACCTTATTTTCAGAAGATGTTTTTTTTGTTGTTTTTGTTTCAGATGAAGGGGATTTTGCTATGATTATGCCAAGTGGAACAGATGCTGGGGATAAATCTAAAACTGGAAAACAAGCTGTGAATCACCATATAGAACTGCGTAAGTACACACGTCAAATATGTAGGTAATTTAATTTTCCTACAAGATTCATTGATGCAATAATAATATGTCCAAGTTCTTTGGCACTGAACAGGTGAAAATTGAATATACAGAATTTTTCAATAAAATATGATTAACCTAAATATAAGTTTTTACGTATGTATATTTTACAGAATTTTCGGACAATACAGCAAGGTTCTATTGCAAAGTGTATTATGCGGAACAGTTTCGACATCTCAGGAAACATATTTTTCCAGACGGTGAAGATGCGTAAGTTTTGTTGTTTTTTTATGCCTGACATTACGAGCCTTAGAAAATAATTAACAAATCCCAAAACTCGACACTAGTGAAAACAAAAGTGTATTGATAAGATTTAAGATACGAAGGAAAGACAGTAGTACCCCAGTAGTAAGACCACCATTTGTTCTTAGTTAAAACAGTCTTAATAGCGGGGTGGTCTTTCGAGTCGACTGAAAATCGTATGGACTATTTAGATATTGAGCATGCTTCCACATATGTGTTGCTTTTATTCTACTACTGACAGGCCTTTGTACAGAACCAAGGTTGTGGTATATGACATAATCTAATCTGGTCATACAAATGATACAAATACAAATGCATAATTTTTTTATGAGCTACATTTTAAATTCATTTGTAACATAATGCAAGTGTCAACAAATAAATAAACAGTTGCATGTATTTTACGTAATATTTGAATAATCAGCATAAATTTAATTTATCAAAACAAAAAGTAAAGAAGAAAGTTAAAAACCACTTTATCATCCCTGGTTTCTACTTAATAGCTGGTTTTAGAAAAAGGAACAAAAATAAGCAGTTTAATTCAATTACTCAATTACTCAGACAGCAGTTAACATTTGACATTTTTTTGGTTATAACAAATTTATTTGATTTAGTCTGTTTAGCTCAACTGTGTTGTATGTCAATGCCTTGGGCTCTTGGTAGATTATTTGAAAGGAAATTTCAGTGGCAGATATGAAGAGTGAAAAATGTGAATGGGGTGGACAAAGGTGGTCCTATTAGTGGATTATCATTGTGATTGTTTTGTTACACATATATCAATTAAATTTTATTGAAAACAAATCTGTCCTTTAATAGTCTGTCATATTTGTGGTATATTCTTAATTTTAGAGTGGTCATAAGGCTGGATTCTGCTGTAGTACTTGTATGATATTTATCAAAATTCATAAAATAACTTAACTTGAACATGTTGGAAAAGTATGTTCTTATTATGCAACTTTCAATGAAAAGCTTTTGTAATTGTGCTCAACAAAGGTTTCATGAAATAGGAGTTTAATATCGAGTTAGCTTTTAAAGTGCCTATTATGATCCTTCTTATTACAGTTTGAAAAAAAAATGTGCATGATTTGCCTATATTTACAGGTATATACGTTCGCTCAGTAGATGTAAGCCTTGGGAGGCAAAGGGAGGCAAATCTGGCTCATCATTCTGTAAAACAGATGGTACAAATTGTTGTTGTCATTAAGTTTATTAATATGACAAGATTTTGTTCTTTATGGAAAACTTTATTTTTGTCTCTACAAATGAAAACTAAAAATATGAGAAAAGGTCAAATTACTGTTTCATCTATTATTTAAATGAAATCTAGAGATTAAATTTTTGTTTTGTAAATTTTGCTGCATCTGACAATTGATTACAGATTTATAATATGTTTCACTGTGTCTAAATATACAGACTTCCTGGCTCTAGTAATTTAAAATTGTTGTCCTTTATTAGAGAGTGTCACCAGGGTCTAGCAGTATGTCTTTGGGACTTTCATCCTGGTGTACCTTCTTTGAATCCTGGCAATGGTTCGATTAAACTTTGGCTTCCACAAATCTGTACAGTCAAGAAAGATGCATCTGGTTAGAAACCCTTGCAACGATCAAGAGTAGTAAATTGATTGTTCAGGATGATACTTTTTCATTAGTGTCTTTATTTATATGCAGTTATAATAGTGTCCAACTTGACCCTTGAAATACAAACTAATAGGATAAAATTGTTAAGGATTTAACTTAAGAAAGGTTGATACTGAAAACGCTTGTAGAACGTGAGATTATTTTCACAGATGACAGATTCATTCTGAAGCAGATGTCAAGTATGGAGGTTGAGGGCTTTGAAAGATTTGGTCCAGAATATTTCCAGTATCTCTCCAATGTAGAAAAAGAGCAAGTGAGTCTGTTACATTGTCTGAAACAAGAACTGTTACTTTGATTTGTAAGAATGTTAGAACTTGTAGTCAAATATATTTCTTATGCCCCCACCAAACAAAGTTTGCAGGGGTATATAGGAGTCATCTTACTGTCAGTCAATTTGTCGGGCAGGCAGTCATTAGGTTGGTCTGTTGCAGAAGTCTATAGATGCAGACTTCTTCTACATGTTTATGGCGGTCAATTTGAAACTTGGTATGCATGTTCACCAATAATTGTTGATGTGAGTGATGTGTTTTTCGTGCATACAAATGCCCGTGCAGTTATACCGCCCTTCATAGCAAAGTCTTGTGACACAAACTATTTCCACATTTCTGGGATTATCAGTTTGAAACTTGGTGTGCCTTTACGAATAATCTTGATGTGTGTGATGCATTTTTCATTAATGCCAATGCTCACTCAGCGGTTTTACAGCCTGTTGTAGCAAAATCTTGTGAAGTGAAGTACTTTCACATTTCTAGGACTGTCAGTTTGAAACTTGGTGTGCATGATCACCAATAAGAGTAGATGTGTGGGATGCATTTTTCATGCATGCCAATTCCTGCTTTGTAGTTTTACAGCCTCTAATCTGAAAATCTTGTGATGAGAACTTTTTCCAAATTGCTAAGACTGTTAATTTGAAACTTGGTATGCAAGGTCAAAAATAAAACAGTGTAGATGTGCATGACATGTTTTTGATGTGCACAAATCTGCAATCTGAGGTTTTACTGCCCGACATAGTCAATTCTTGTGATGGGAACAACTTCACATTTCAAAGACTGACATTTTAAACTTGTTGTGCATGATCACCAATAAGTGTAGATGTGTGTGACCTGTTTTTCATGCTTACCAATGCCCCCTCTGTGGTTTTATGGCCTGTATAGCAAACTCTTCCTTTGTTAATGTGCATGTTTATATTGTCACATACTTCTAGTTTTGACACACCTCTAACCAGCTGATTGTCATATCTACATGGATCATTCCTATATATAATACCAGCTGATTGTCATATCTACATGGATCATTCCTATACATAATACCAGCTGATTGTCATATCTACATGGATCATTCCTATACATAATACCAGCTGATTGTCATATCTACATGGATCATTCCTATATATAATACCAGCTGATTGTCATATCTACATGGATCATTCCTATATATAATACCAGCTGATTGTCATATCTACATGGATCATTCCTATATATAATACTGTTTGTAAAGTTCCACAACACCATTCAGATCATCTGCAAAATTAATCCACTTGCATTTATTGTCACAGGATGGTGTGTATTTTGCTCTATAAAATTGCATGTTTTGTATTTTGCTGTGTAAAATTGTGTTTCATTGTAATTCTTTTGCGAGTATGATTTGTAGTGAACCTCTACAATTTTTTAGATTCCTAAATTTCTTTTTTTAACCTGCTATACTCAAATGGGCTATTTAAGGCCACTATTTCCCATATTGTTTGCAGTTCTAGTTGTCAGACACATCCAAAACAACCCCAAAAATTACAGAAGAATCTAAATAGTTTATATACATTTCAGAGACCAACAGCCCTAGCCAAGATAGTAGGAGTATACAGAATAGGTTTCAGGAATCAGTATACAAACAATGCAATGAAGCAGGACCTACTGGTTGTGGAAAACTTGTTCTACAATAGATCTATTTCTCAGGTAATTGAAAATTAGTGACATCATTTTGTCTTCTAAAGTTAAATAAAAAATTCTGTAGTGATACTTGGCTTAGTGAAAGTACAAATGGATTAATTTTGTTCAAAATCAGTTTGTTCTTGTCTGTTTTTGTTTTGTTTTTTTTGTTTTTTTTTTTGGTGCTGGTCAAAAGGTAGGTCACCTTGCTGGAGGCCATATTCAAAACCAAATCTTCATTAAATTTGTTAGAATGTTTGCCTTAATGATATGTAGGTCAGGTATCAAAGGGGGTCATGTTGGTTAAAAAAGGTAGGTCACTTGGCTATAGGCAATATTTTCAACTAGATCATCACGAAAAAGATTCAGGTGAAAGAGTACATAGTTGAGCAACAAAGGTCTGTCATGACTGTCTTGTTTTTTAGTTATATGGTATTTTCACATGATACAGAAAAGAATTGTAACTTGATATATGTATTAAATCATCTAGAAACATCATTTTGGTTTTCAGACATTTGATTTAAAAGGCTCAGAGAGAAATCGTCTTGTGAAGCAGACGAGAAAAAGAGATGAAGAACTAGTTCTACTTGATGAGAACTTTCTTAGAGGTACCAGCTTTCTTACTTGAGAACTAGTTTTGTTATAAACACTTTTTGTACAGTTAATTTTCTGTAGTTCTAGCACAAGAAATTATGGCAAGAAATAAGCTGCTGTCAGCTTGTCTGTAATATTGTTGTGGAAAAGTTTGCTAGTTTTTTACACATAGTACAAGAAAAGAGAGTCATTATATGCTGCTCCACGTTATCCTTCACAGTGATCTCCCCTTTGTTCTTCAACATATATCTCTGCCACCAGGTGTCAGTAGTCTATAGTTGGCTATTTTTACCTTCAGTAGTACTTGGATAATTAGTGATGCAGTGATCTTCTGTTTTGCACAAGCATGTCCATGAATGATTTTTATTGCTAGAATTTTAATGAATACAGATATCTTAATGGTACCTTCTACATTTCAGTGAGTGTTGATTGTCCATTGTATATTTTTTCACATTTCAAAACAATGCTGATGTTGGCTATTGGTCATGACACACAGTTCCTCTCCAGTAACCTTGTAATGGATTATTCCCTCCTTGTTGGCCTTGACGAACAAAAGAAAGAATTGGTTGTAGGCATTATAGGTACAATTCCTTTCTTTACCTATATTATCAATAACATTGTCCCAGAATGATAGTAAAGGTGATATATAGAAGTGTATTTAAATGCAACATCTAATTTGTTTGTTTGAGTGACTGGATATTGTTGAATATGTTAAGGTCACTCTTGATGCTGAAGTTTTCATTCTGTAAAGGTGGACCTGAAACCAGAGGTCACAACCAAATGCTGTGTACAAATGCTACAAGACCTGATATTTCAAACATTTTTACAGACCTTTCCTCAGTATGTATTTCAGATTTTTTTTATGTTCATTGCAGATTATATACGAACATTCACATGGGACAAGAAGTTAGAAACTATTCTGAAATCAAATTTTGGAGGACAAGGTAACATTCGTCTAAATCTGATGTTTTTAAGTTTACATGTACATTTTGAGTGATGATTTGGTAACATTTACTTCCAATAACATTATTTAAACAAAAGGTGTAGTGTAATTTGGGAATTAAAACTTGTTGTCACAGTTAGTCGATGTAATATTAAATACAAATGGAAAAGAATATAAAGTTTATTTTTTGGTATAATAAAAAGTTTTTATTAAATCTGTAGAATATTGATTATTCTAATGTCATATATGTAATAATGATTACAATTTTACAGGAAAAATGCCTACAGTTGTTTCACCAGAAGTGTACAGGACTAGGTTTCTGGATGCCATGGCCAAATATTTCCTTCCTGTACCAGATCAGTGGACAGGATTAGGTAGAGATATAGACAACTAACCATTATGTGACGGGAATGTTGCCTTTTGTCTGTGTGAGAGAAATATAGAAATGCTGCAGTTGATGTGCGGTTCCACTGGATAGTGAAAACGGTTCTTGCTTCAGTTACATGTTTTCATTTATAGACTTCTCAAAGACATTGTGAGTCTTAATACTGGTCTTTCCCAGGAATTATAGTTAGGTAAACTGCCCGCCTGATATGACTTTGACTGTTAGAATACGTTTAACTCAAAACCAAAACACAAATCATTTACGGACAGCACGGAATGAATGGTATAGTTGATAAAGAGATTTTTCTGGGCTCTATTTCAGTCACGGTCTACAAGAGAAAATATTATTATTCCATTATATTTTGTTAAATGTGCTCAATAAATTTCTTTAGATTTTTACTTACAGAATTCTGTCTATGATTTTGTGAAGTAAAACGGGTGTAATGTCTGGACTTCTGTAAAGTGAAAAGGATGTTATGTCTGGATTTATATCCCTTTTTTCTTGGAACTAAGTTTCGTATTTAATTTGTATTGCCTATATTTTGGGGACAGAAAATGGGCGAAAAAGATCAGCAACAAAAAAAGAGGGGGGTGTGGATTGGGGGGTGCGGGGGACTCTGTGATTGAATTTTATTGATAACTATAAACACTTTTATTATCATATTATTTATTACAGTTTATGAGGTTATGTTCATATTATATAAATGGAAGTTAATTAGAAGTCTAGTGGGAACAGTTCTGTATTTGTAGGAGATTTTTTAATAAATGATAATACTGTCGAATCTTAGTTAATCAAATTGAAATGTAACAAAATGTCTTTGTACCATGACTACATTCCTTCTTGCCTTATCAGAAAGTTGCAATAAATGATAAATGCAGTTCTTAAAAAATTTGAGCAGGTTCTTCTTCTATTCATCGAGTCATTTTTTGACTGTTCTTGTATTTTGATTACAAGCCAATGTTTTAGATACGTTAACCCAGATATCTTTAGATGTTCACTAAAAGGTTTGATATTACTTTATCTGTGATAATCATTTCTTATTTGTGATACAAGCGATATTTTTTTTTGTTTTAAAATATCGCATATCTTACTTCTGTTGGACTTACCCATGCAGATTGTTATAAAGTGTCTCATATGTGTCGGGTTTATAAACTTTGCCTCCTTCACCTCTCCCTCATCCAATTTTGTTCTGTTTTCTCTTCTGAGGCTGTAATAATACTAGTACAGAAGAATATATAGCATCTATTGTTACCAGCTGGATCAGGATATAGCTATCTGATGTTTGTAAATTTATCAGAACTTTCCATGTGTTTGAAGTAAGGGTAGGCTGATCCTGCCCGAGGGCATCTGGATTTTGGCAGGATCGAGTCTCTATCAAGTTCCCACAAATGCAGTTGCCTTTTGGCCAGATCACCTGATCTAACCCATTAATACATGAATGATGCTTTTTTATGTGAATATATTTATAGCAAAAACAAAAACAAAACTTACCATATGCTCCAGGAAGTAAATGCTTTCATCTATTTTACATGTGTACTAAAATATTCCTTTCCTTAAGACTTGCACAGAAGTGTTTGATCAAAATTTCAGTTTAATCCAGATAATATATTGATGTTTTGGTAATTATTTGTATCTTCAAGTGATGTGATCACTACAATGGCAATAAACCATGTGGTCCGTGACATCAGTTCTTGGTAAAGAAAAGAGAAAGAAAAAACTGTAAACTAAGTGCATGTGCTTGATTCCAATCTTGAAAACATAAATATTACTTTGACAAACTATATACATTGTATAGGGCATATTAAGTAGAAAATTGAGCATTTTCCATGACCATCAAGAAGTATGTTGTCATCTGAATACTTTTTTTGAGCTGACCTGAGCACAAAGTGATTAAGGGTGAGCTGTTAGGATGGATGACTCATTGTACGTCGTCTGTTGTTAGAATTGTCCTTCAAGTGACATCACCTCTTACCGCTGGGCCAGTTTTAACCAAACTTTACAGGAATGTTCCTGATTTGGTCCTTTTCAAATTCCTAAAAATTAAATGGTTCCATAGTTTGGCCAGATTTCAAAGTTATTCAACAGAAATGTTCCTTTGTTGGACCATTACCATACTTACTTCAGTTATATTGGTTAAACAAAATTTTAAACTTATGGACAATTTTGAAAACAGATTTCAGTCTTCACGTACTGAGCTATGTTCTATGTTTAGAAGTTACAGCAAGGAAAAATTGATCAGTGTCTAATAGTTCTCAGCTGAGCAATATAGGACTACTTTTCCTGCTTATTTCTTCTGCCTTGACAAAAACTGACGTCACAGAACACGTGACTTATCCACATTTTACCACTTCAAGGCACTAAAGCATATCAGATATGTGTTCATACACTGAAATGACCTCTTGGTTTTGTCACATGCTTAATTATATTGGGTCAGCTTTTGTATGTTTTATTTTTAATTCTAAACAGGCCTACAATATTTTAAACCTAATTATTTCTATGTTCTTCAGATATCTGATGTATGTTGTTCATTTGTCTATACAATATACATCTTACATCTCAAAGTAATTTGTTGTTATTGTTAATTTCGATAAAGTGCAATGTTTTTAACTGAAATATTATTGTCTGCAAAAAAGCTCTTTAAGCTATAGTAAGCTGACCTTGCTTACCAAACATGTGATTTAGTAATAAATAAATGAGTCAGATGATTATTTTGTATTGTCTGAAATGTTCCTGACCTTAATTTTTTTTTGCAATGAAAAGTAAATTCATACATACTGCTCACCAGAGCTCAAGAGCCTAAATTTGAGCTCAGTGACTTAACTATCTTCATCAGATATTGTTGTAACTCAACTGCTCTGATGAAATGTGGTCAAAATATGTTTGATTAATGCCATGGAGCAGTTCGAATCTGTGCCTTGTTAAAAATGCTTGGTCACCAGAAGAAGTGTTGAAAAAAGGTTTCCTTTTTCAAAACGCCAGCTTGTAAGTTTTGATACTTTAGAAACTAGGTCACACTGGATCAGCATCTCATATCTCAGACAGAAAGATTGCATTTCCATGGCACAGTTTGTGTCAATTAGAGTTAATTACTCGCATCAGCAATTCAGTAACCTTGTTTAAGCATGAAACTTTTGTACTTATATGTAAAAATTCAATTGCAATCCCAGACAGTCACTTTTAAATAAGGTGATTAGTAAGAGGTCAGATATCAGGCCATCTTGAAATTGGACTGATTAGTGAACAGTTTAAAAAAGATTGAAACAAATCGAGGACTTTTCCTGTTACTTCTGTACTACTGTTATTTTAAAACTGTTTCCGTTATTTTCGGACTACTACCACAATTTCTGAACTACTTCCGTTATTTTCGGACTACTTCCACTATTTCTGAACCACTTCCGTTATTTTCGGACATCTTCCACTATTTCTGGACTACTTCCGTTGTTAAGACTGTTTCCGTTATTTTCGGTCTACTTCCACTATTTCTGAACTTCTTTCGTTATTTTCGGACTACTTCCACTATTTCTGAACCACTTCCATTATTTTCGGTCTACTTCCACTATTTCTGAACTTCTTTCGTTATTTTCGGACTACTTCCACTATTTCTGAACCACTTCCATTATTTTCGGACATCTTCCACTATTTCTGGACTACTTCCGTTGTTAAGACTGTTTCCGTTATTTTCGGTCTACTTCCACTATTTCTGTACTACTGTTATTTTTAGACTGTTTCCGTTATTTTCGGACTACTTCCAATATTTATTGACTACTTTCGTTATTTTTAGACTGTTTCCGTTATTTTCGGACTACTTCCACTATTTCTGGACTTCTTTTATTTTTATACTGCTTCCTTTATTTTCGGACTACTTCCAATATTTCTGGACTGCTTCCGTTATTTTTAGACTGCCTCCGTTATTTTTGGACTACTCTCGTTATTTCTGGACTATTTCTGTTATTTTTGGATTGTTTCCATTATTTCTGACCACTTCCACTATTTTTGAAATACTTCCATTATTTTTTTTTATTTTGGGACTGTTTACATTATTTCGGACTACTTTCACTATTTCTGAACTACTTCCGTTATTTTTGGTTTGCTTACGTATTAAAGATGAATGTCTTACGAAACATAAAAATAAAAGTTGATTTGGAATACCGTTTAAAAATCCCATGCGTACAAACAGGGCCTTAATTGAGAGGGAATGAATATGTTGTTGCTTATATGATAGTATAATCAAATGCTGAAAAAAACAACTTTAAGTAAGAAATTACAGTACGAATTCTAGCTGAATTAGTAAAATAAATATTTCCATATTGTTTTGATTATCTGATTTGTTATTTTTCAATGCAGTTTTTGCTTCAAAAACAATAAAATCGATACTAAAATTGAATCGTTTTCCAAAATGGCGGGAAGTATGTTCAGATTCTTGTTTTCTGGTCAACTTTCGGTGGGGGGGGGGGGGGGGGGGGTGGTATCAGAAGGAAATGGAGTTACGTCGGCATTAGATGGAAGTTGATAAGTGGACATAGAACTGAGCTTTAAAATGTATTTTATTCCTATATCTGTGTTTGTTTATGAAATTACAAACATAGCAGTTTTGTCGAAAATACAGTCATTCAGAGATTATAAACGTACCGAATTTCGGGTGGTATCAGTGCAAACAGACTTAATGAAACACTAAACATGAATCGCATCGCACTCTACTTGAAAGGTTTCCAATCTTCTTTTCATATTTACTTCAAATTGGACGGTTGAATATTGTTTTTTTCATCAAATGGAGACAGATTTTTTTACAAAATATTGAATTTTGTCTTTAAATCGTCCGCTTGCAAAGAAATCTCCTAAAAACATACTGCATTTCTTTTTGATATGATTGTTTTTGCTATGAAAGAATTGAGTTTCTATTAAAAAGCAAATGTTTTAAGATACTTTTTTTGCTCAACGCTGCTCAGGATAAGCTGTCATGATCACCTTTCTATCGTGTTTCGGTCGTCAACAATTTATTTTAGACATCTCCTCAGCCGTTTTTGCTGACACTGTACACCTGGACCCATTCAGCTGTTTAGATGGTTTCCATTTCGTGCCAACAAGAAGCCATGTGGCTAAGCATATAGAACAATCTTTAAAAATCTTTCTATCAAACCCAACAAGCTCCAGAGCTTAGATCTTTTGAATGAGACAGAGACCTGTGGACTTCGTCAGTTTTTTTCTTTAAACAATGAACACTGTTTCAAAATGAGATCCGTTCCAATGGTGTGTAGTTTAAAGATTCATGTCAGAAAAACTAGTTTTGATTTGTAAAATTTGAAAGTGGACCTTCAAGTTAATGCCAAGGGAGTCCTTAATTTAACATAGAATTTTCAGTCAATCTTCAAAAATCTCCATGTCCAAAATCACCTAACCCAGATATTTGAAATCTTCTTGTCCAAAATCACCTAACCCAGATATTTGGAATCTTCATGTCCAAAATCACCTAACCCAGATATTTGAAATCTTCTTGTCCAAAATCACCTAACCCAGATATTTGGAATCTTCATGTCCAAAATCACCTAACCCAGATGTTTGGAATCTTCTTGTCCAAAATCACCTAACCCAGATATTTGGAATCTTCTTGACCAAAATCACCTACCCAGATATTTGGAATCTTCATGTCCAAAATCACCTAATCCAGATATTTGGTATATGACAGCTTTCTAGTTTCGCAAAGAGTTAAAGCGCAAATAATTCAATCATTTTGTCCAAAACCAAAACCGCAAGAACCAGGGTGTAGATGTTCAGTTAATAGTTTTGATAGACCTTTTGATCTGCTTTCTACATAATGTTGCTCTGTTAATGATTTTTTGATTTTTTTTCATAGCTAACAAACAAGTTTCAAATCTTCATCGTATTGTTATAGTGATATAATTTTTTATTTGACTTATTGAACTACTTTTTGGTTAACAAAGCAAAGATGTAGCAATTTTGGACATCGTTATTTCCTCTTAGACTCAGATGAGAGATGTAGGGCTGTTTGAACCTCTTGTCATAGTTATCCAGCAGATGTCACTGTTATCCAGATGTCATAGTTATCCTGATGTCAAAGTTATCCAGATGTTATAGTTATCCAGATGTCATAGTTATCCAGATGTCAAAGTTATCCAGATGTCAAAGTTATCCAGATGTCATAGTTACCCAGATGTCATAGTTATCCAGATGTCAAAGTTATCCAGATGTCAGAATGACCCAGATGTCGAAGTTATTCAGATGTCTTAGTTATCCAGATGTCATAGTTATCCTGATGTCAAAGTTATCCAGATATCAGAGTGACCAAGATGTCAAAGTTATCCAGATGTCAAAGTTATCTAGATGTCATAGTTACCCAGATGTCATAGTTATCCAGATGTCAAAGTTATCCAGATGTCAGAGTGACCCAGATGTCGAAGTTATTCAGATGTCTTAGTTATCCAGATGTCATAGTTATCCTGATGTCAAAGTTATCCAGATGTCAGAGTGACCAAGATGTCAAAGTTATCCAGATGTCACTGTTATCCAGATGTCACAGTTACCCAGATGTCATAGTAATCCAGCAGATGTCACTGTTATCCAGTTGTCAGAGTTATCCAGATGTTACAGTTATCCAGATGTCATAGTTACCCAGATGTCATAGTTATCTAGATGTCACAGTTACCCAGATGTCACAATTATTCAGATGTCTTATGTATCCAGATGTCATAGTTATCCAGATGTCACAGTTTCTCAGATGTCATAGTTATCCAGATTTCATACTAACCCATATATCATAGTTACCCAGATGTCATAGTTATCCAGATGACATAGTTACCCAGATGTCATAGTTATCCAGAAGTCATAATTTCCCAGATGTCATAGCTATCCAGATGTCATAGCTACCCAGATGTCATAGTTATCCAGATGTCGTAGACATTCAGATGGTATATGTAAACTATGATTAGATGGTGACAGCAGATGTAAGATCATTTAAAGAAATTTTTATCAAACTAAGATTTATTGAGTAAAGTATCTGAATTTCCTATAAAATTAATGACTGAATTTGTTAAATAGCAAAAATCAACAAATATTATCACATGCATAGGCTCGTATTTTATATTGGGAAATTCAGCTTAACTTGTCATGTTAAATATGATTTATGGTTTAATTACAATAAGTTGTTTTTAACTGATGTTTATTCTGTCATCCTTTTATGCGATTTATCATCGATTAATCACTTACTTTTGAACAAAATACATCACCAAATATGTATATGTGTTTTTCTTCATCCCAAAATTGCTGGTTTATAAGCCAACTAACTACATGTTCTCACTACCTAGAACGTTCATACAGTCTTCAGGAAACCATTAAGCCTCTGAGAGTTCGTATTCTTTTCTGATTCTGTAACATTTCAGTTTACTGATTTATTGTCACCATCGGTAGCCAGTTGAGGTTACGTCAGGTGAAAGCATTCCATTCAATTGATACTTCTGACTGTAACACTGCTGACTGTAACACTGCTGACTGTAACACTGCTGACTGTAACACTTCTGACTGTAACACTGCTGACTGTAACACTGCTGACTGTAACACTTCTGACTGTAACACTGCTGACTGTAACACTTCTGACCGTAACACTCCTGACTGTAACACTGCTGACTGTAACACTTCTGACTGTAACACTGCTGACTGTAACACTGCTGACTGTAACACTTCTGACTGTAACACTGCTGACTGTAAAACTTCTGACTGTAACACTGCTGACTGTAACACTGCTGACTGTAACACTTCTGAAATACGTGACACTGGCTTAAAGTCTCATTCAAAAGACAATTCAGTACTTAAAGTTTAATCTCACTATTTCGCCTTCGAAAATGAACTGATATTTAAGGTTTGTTCACCTTCTATGTGTAGCGGTTCAACTATTTAAGCATAATTAATATAGTTGAAGTCTAATTTAAACAATTCTTTTACATCAATTTGGGAAAAAAATTCTGGTAACTTATATCAATCCCGTTCGACTACTGCCTATGGATCCAAACCAGTACTCACGCCGGAAGTGAGGAATTTGGAAAGTCACTGGAAATTCTCACTCCGGATTGGATTCGAACCAGCGAGCTTCGGGTTTGGAGTCCGGCGCTACACTCCCAAACCACTGCTCTTTCTTAGTTGTGTAAGTGTAGGAGAAGGGAACTGTGCTAGCGAACCCTGGAATACAAGCAATATGCGTTACTGCTAGACCACTTATCCGCTCCTGGGAGGCGAGAATTCGTACGCCCACAAACAAATAAACAAATAAATAACCTGAAAAAAATGAGTAAGGGATTCTTACAAATGTTATTCCTTCTTAGATATGAAGTGCTATAACTTTTGCGTGTACCTCTGGAGTCCTATGTTTCCCCAATAATTGATATCAGATTTTACACTATCATGCCTCACTATTTCAGTCAGTCTTTGTATAATATCATTTACAATAGACACATTACGACCGGGCCTACTGTACCTGACCTTAAGCCACGCTGATATTGGACGAGTCAGCCGCTCACGAGACCTGTTTTAATAAAGTTCACTAGACTTAGACTTAGACTAAGTTTGTTGTACACTTTTCGGTTAGCAGTCTTTTACAATAGCCGAGTTTTATTTTTACAGATACATATACTTCTCTCTGTTCAAAACCATTTGGTTGTCACTAATCGATTATCCTTGTCTCTTTTTTTTAAATATTTTTTTTTGTACAGATTCCCGCAAAAATTCACTCAAGCGGGAAATGATTCAGTCGTATATAAGAACAAAACTACCTTCAGTTTGCACTTTAAAGCGAACAATTTATCTAAATGTTAATTAAAACAAATACTAAAAAATTACCAACCGATGCGTAGATAGGGCGATATATTATGACATAAAGAAACTCGTTATAACTGGATTAAGATGCCGTGAGTGATGGTTGCCGTTCAAAGGAGACACGTTATGTACATCCTTCTGTCGACCTCACTGGGGATTTTTCTTTGCTTTTCGCATCGGTTAAAAAAAGGTAAGTCCATTTAAATCTATTCGTACCTAGCGTGGGCCAATCGAATCTTTACAACAATGTCTTGATGTCTTTTTTTCATGTGTGTACTTGTAAAGCGCAATATTCGCCCACACCTTGCAACTAGATTGACACGCTTTAAAAAAAATCTGTGGGAAGTATTTTTAAATTATTGATCACTGAACTGACGTAAAAATACGCCAAAATATTAAAGATTGCAAGGTGGTAACATCTTAAGGCAGTAACATACAGCAAGCAGACACCATATATAAATCTATATATCAAGTTAAGTATTGTCTAACGTGACGTAAAAGCCCGTTCATCAAACTAATGTCACATCACTCAACGAGATTTTTACGCACTCTGTTTTACATTGCTTAATTACCATTCGCTTTATAATGCGCGTTTTTGTTTTTGCTATTTTTTTGGACATACCACGATTGACATATGTTTGTACGAACTAGTATGTACGCAGAGAAAACTTAAGGCGGATAGGTAAAAGGAAAAACAATGACATATGCTAAAGCTTAATCAAATGTAGAAATTATAAAAGATACATCAGTGACATCTATTTTTTACACATTTTAAATGTTTAATGGCAGTATCTTTAAGAAAAGCCATTTTTATCGGGTCTCGGCATACCATCAGGAGTTACTATAAGTGTCTGCAGATTGTATTTATGTTATTTTAGTTTTCTTTAATTATTTTTGTTTGTTTGTTTATTTTTCTTTAGACAAAAAGCGACTTTTTCCCGTTCAACCGAAAAAAAATACTTAGAAACGATGTTGTATGCTTGAGTCATACGAGGGGTGATCCAGAATTACTTGCGCTTTTGCCATAGTTTAATTTATGATCGACCGGGTTGCAATTTTTCACGAAACACGACATTTAACTGGAATAAGCCACACGATTTTTAAATCAACGATGCATCAACAACCGCGTGATACAACTAGTTTCGTCATAAGAATTTAAGCAAATAATGCCTTGGATCTACAAAAGTAGACTTAGGCAAACCGCGCAGACCAAGATCAGACGCCGTTATATGCAGCGTCTGATCAGGGTCTACACTGTTTGCATTAAGGACATTCTTACCTAACCAGAAAAAAAATGAAAATTTATACCAGAAACTTTTTAAATTGAAAATGGACTTATCCAGTTGATAAAGATGATATAATCTATTAGGCATAAATAGATTAAAGGAATCTGTAAGATATAATTAAGTGTAATTCCCCTTAAAACTACCTCGTTATCATATCTATGATAGAGTGAGGAATTCAGTTAAAAAAATGTGTAATATTGGCTTACAAGACGTTGACGTATTTATGACAAGAGCGGAATAGAATTACAACCGTTATTACAATTGTTATGATAAGATTACAGTTATGAGAGCACTTAATGAGAGCATGAAATTTGTGCATGAACTTTCTGGACAACCCTTTCCGTTTGAAAGACGTCAATAATTTACATATTACAGTGCAGCGTGTCAACATTACTTGTTAGTATTAGCTGTCGCTACTTTAAACTTTACATTATTCATTCATTTGGCACAAAACATGAGCAAAACTAAATAAAAACGTGATTTCTACGGTTTTGCATATTCAAGTGTAGGTTGTTGATGTTTGTCTGCTGCCGACCTTTTGTTAACTCCATGCAGCGGTTACTTCCCCAACAATACACTTACTGATGCGACAGGTGAAATAACTGTGCGTAGACTGTTTATATGAAAACAAAGGAAAGGAGCGGACCAGTGGTCCAGTTGAAACGCGCTGGACTGGTAACCCAGGGGTCGCGAGGTCTATTTCCCGTTCCTCCACAAACTTTATTAATTGTCTTTCGGATGAGACTTTAAACTGAGGTCCCATGTATCAGTGCTATAGACTGAGCATGCAAAAGAACCAGAGGTGTCTCTGGAACTGGATGCCTTCTGTATCTTGCACTATCCCCCACAACATAAAATAACTAATCTCTGTAGGGGTTGTCAGTCATATGAGCAATCGGTACCGACAGTAGATAAACTTAGATGGATAGAAAAGCAGTCATATTTTGCATAAAGCATCAGTTAGAAGGAGACGTATTCCTGAAGAATCTAACCACGCATTCGTTGAAAGCAAAGAGGTTCCTCGATTTACTGCAATAACAATACACATTTTAAGGCTTTTGTAAACAGAAATTCAGACTGATTCTTGCAGTTATTGTAATGAAAACATTTAAAAAATCAATGAAAAATATATAAATGAGTTTAACAGTAATCATTCTATAAAAAACACGAAGTACCTTTAATCAGTCATGCAATTTTTAAAGCTGATGATATACATGTATATAGTATGGGTGTCTGTCCATTTCAGAAGAGAGGAAGCAGTTTAGCTTCGAACCCACTCGTGAGCTTTCATTTCATCATATTAGAAGTCCTACATTCCCTGATTTATATATGAGAACATGTTTAGTTTAAATTAGCTCGCCTGAACATAGTGTCCGGCTTTTGTGACCCGCCTTTGTCTATCATTACCTGTCGTCAACATTTAGCTTGTGTACATTCACGAAGCTATAGTTTCTACTCAAATTTAATGTGAGACAGAATTTGTGTTGAAAATCTGTATCATTTTTTTGAAACTTGAGATTAAGCTTAGGATCAAGGAATCCTTAGCTGACTGTCAGTTGCATACCTTTTATTCAATCTTCGTCGAAAATTGTCAGAATATTTGATCGTCGCTAAATCGAGTACAAAAGTAAGTCACTAAATAGTGTACAAAAGGATATCAAAAATTGAATACATAATCAATGTAAGTTACGTGATCGAGTTCAAAAGGAAGTCACAAAATCAAGTACAAAAGTAAGTCACTAAATAGAGCACAAAAAAGTCACAAAATAGAGTACAAAAGTCTAAATAGAGTACAAAAGGGAAGTTACAAAATCGAGTACAAAAGTAAGTAAAAAATCGAGAATAAAAATCTTAATACCGTACAAAAGGAAGGCACAAAATCGAGTACAAAAGGAAATAAAAAATCGAAACAAAATTCTAAATAGAGTACAAAAAGAAGTCACAAAATCGAGTATAAAAGTAAGTCACAAAATCTAGAACAAAAGTCTAAAAAAGTACAAAAGGGAAGTCATAAAAACTCGAGTACAAAAGTAAGTCACAAAGTCGAGTACAAAAGTAAGTCACATAATCAAGTACAAAAGTAAGTCACATAATCGAGTAAAAAGTAAGTCACATAATAAAATACAAAAGTAAGTCACATAATAGAGTAAAAAAAAGTCACATAATCGAGTACGAAAATAAGTCACATAATCAAGTACAAAAGTAAGGCACATAAAGGAGTAAAAAGTAAGTCACATTATCGAATATAAAGTAGGTCACATAATCGACTTTAAAGTAAGTCACATAAATCGAGTATAATCACGTAATCGAGTACAAAAGTAAGTCACATAATCAAGAACAAAAGTAAATCATCTTATTTAGTACAAAAGTAAGTCACATAATCGAGGAAAAAGTAAGTCACATAAACAAGAACAAAAGTAAGACACATAACTAAGTACAAAAGTAAATCACATAATCGAGTAAGAAGAAAGTCACATAAGCGAAGACAAAAGTAAGACAAATAACCAAGTACAAAAGTAAGTAACATAATTCAGTAAAAAGCAACTCACATAATAAAGTACAAAAGTAAATCACATAATAGAGTAAAATATAAGCCACATAATCGAGTACGAAAGTAAGTCATATAATCGAGTACGAAAATAAGTCACATTATCAAGTACAAAAGTAAGGCACATATGATCAAGTAAAAAGTAAGTCACATTATCGAATATAAAGTAGGTCACATAATCGAATTTAAAGTAAGTCACATAAATCGAGTATAAAAGTAGGCCAAATAAGCGAGTACAAAAATAAGACACATAACCAAGTACAAAAGTAAATAACATAATCGAGTAAAAAGTAAGTCAAATAATCGAATACAAAAGTAACTCAAAGGTAAGGCACATAATCGAATAAAAAGTAAGTCACATAATCGAGTAAAATGTAGGTATCATAATCGAGTAAAAAGTAAGTCACATACTCTAATACAAAAGTAAGTCACATAACCGAGTACAAAAGTAAGACGCATAACTAAGTACAAAAGTAAGTCAAATAATCGAGTACAAAAGTAAGTCACATAATCAAGTACAAAAGTAAGTCACATAACCAAGTACAAAAGTAAGTCACATAATTGAGGAAAAAGTAAGTCGCATAATCGAGTAAAAAATAAGTCAAACAATCGAGTACAAAAGTAAGTCAATAATCAAGTACAAAAGTAAGTCACAAGATTTAGTACAAAAGTAGGTCACACAATCGAGTATAAAAGTAAGACACATATCCAAGTACAAAATTAAGTCACATAATTGAGTAAAAAGTAAGTCACATAATCAAGTACAAAAGGAAGGCACATAATAGAGAACAAAAGTAAGACACATAACCAAGTACAAAAATATCTCACATAATCGAGGAAAAAGTAAGTTACGTAATTGAGTACAAAAGTAAGTCACATAATCATGTACAAAAGTAAATCATATAATATAGTACAAAAGTAAGCCAAATAATCGAGGGAAAAGTAAGTCACATCAACAAGAACAAAAGTAAGACACATAACTAAGTACAAAAGTCAATCACATAATCGAGTAAGAAGTAAGTCACATAAGCGATTACAAAAGTAAGACAAATAACCGAGTACAAAAGTAAGTAACATAATTCAGTAAAAAGCAACTCACATAATAAAGTACAAAAGTAAGTCACATAATTAAGTAAAGGTAAGTCACATAAGCGAGTACAAAAGTAAGACAAATAACCAAGTACAAAAGTAAGTCTCATAATCCAGTAAAAGTAAGTCACATAATCCAGTACAAAAGTAAGTCACATAATCGAGTAAAGGTAAGTCACATAATCGAGAAAAAAATTAAGTCACATTATCTAGTACAAAAGTAAGTCACATAATCGAGTAAAAAGTAAGTCACATAAGGTAGTACAAAAGTAAGACAAATAACCAAGTACAAAAGTAAGTCACATAATCGAGTAAAAGTAAGTCACATAATCGAGGAAAGGTAAGTCAAATAATCGAGAAAAAAATTAAGTCAAATTATCAAGTACAAAAGTAAGTCACATAATCGAGTAAAAAGTAAATCACATAAGCGAGTAAAAAAGTAAGACACATAACCAAGTACAAAAGTAAGTCACATAATCGAGTAAAGGTAAGTCACATAATCGAGAAAAAAAATTAAGTCACATTATCTAGTACAAAAGTAAGTCACATAATCGAGTAAAAAGTAAGTCACATAAGGTAGTACAAAAGAAAGACAAATAACCAAGTACAAAAGTAAGTCACATAATCGAGTAAAAGTAAGTCACATAATCGAGGAAAGGTAAGTCAAATAATCGAGAAAAAAATTAAGTCAAATTATCAAGTACAAAAGTAAGTCACATAATCGAGTAAAAGTAAATCACATAAGCGAGTAAAAAAGTAAGACACATAACCAAGTACAAAAGTAAGTCACATAATCGAGAACAAAAGTAAGTCACATAATCGAGTACAAAAGTAAGTCACATTATCAAGTACGAAATTAAGTCACATTATCCAGTACAACAGGAAGTCAAATAATCAAGTACGGAAGTAAGTCACATAATCGAGTACAAAAGTAAATCACATAATCGAGTACAAAAGAAAGTCACATGATCAAGTACGAAAGTAAGTCACATAATCATGTACAAAAGTAAATCATATAATATAGTACAAAAGTAAGTCAAATAATCGAGGGAAAAGTAAGTCACATCAACAAGAACAAGAGTAAGACACATAACTAAGTACAAAAGTCAATCACATAATCGAGTAAGAAGTAAGTCACATAAGCGATTACAAAAGTAAGACAAATAACCGAGTACAAAAGTAAGTAACATAATTCAGTAAAAAGCAACTCACATAATAAAGTACAAAAGTAAGTCACATAATCAAGTAAAGGTAAGTCACATAAGCGAGTACAAAAGTAAGACAAATAACCAAGTACAAAAGTAAGTCTCATAATCCAGTAAAAGTAAGTCACATAATCCAGTACAAAAGTAAGTCACATAATCGAGTAAAGGTAAGTCACATAATCGAGAAAAAAATTAAGTCACATTATCTAGTACAAAAGTAAGTCACATAATCGAGTAAAAAGTAAGTCACATAAGGTAGTACAAAAGTAAGACAAATAACCAAGTACAAAAGTAAGTCACATAATCGAGTAAAAGTAAGTCACATAATCGAGGAAAGGTAAGTCAAATAATCGAGAAAAAAATTAAGTCAAATTATCAAGTACAAAATTAAGTCACATAATCGAGTAAAAAGTAAATCACATAAGCGAGTAAAAAAGTAAGACACATAACCAAGTACAAAAGTAAGTCACATAATCGAGAACAAAAGTAAGTCACATAATCGAGTAAAGGTAAGTCACATAATCGAGAAAAAAATTAAGTCACATTATCTAGTACAAAAGTAAGTCACATAATCGAGTAAAAAGTAAGTCACATAAGTAGTACAAAAGAAAGACAAATAACCAAGTACAAAAGTAAGTCACATAATCGAGTAAAAGTAAGTCACATAATCGAGGAAAGGTAAGTCAAATAATCGAGAAAAAAATTAAGTCAAATTATCAAGTACAAAATTAAGTCACATAATCGAGTAAAAAGTAAATCACATAAGCGAGTAAAAAAGTAAGACACATAACCAAGTTCAAAAGTAAGTCACATAATCGAGAACAAAAGTAAGTCACATAATCGAGTACAAAAGTAAGTCACATTATCAAGTACGAAATTAAGTCACATTAACCAGTACAACAGGAAGTCAAATAATCAAGTACGAAAGTAAGTCACATAATCGAGTACAAAAGTAAATTACATAATCGAGTACAAAAGAAAGTCACATGATCAAGTACGAAAGTAAGTCACATAATCGAATACAAAAGTAAGTTACATTATCAAGTACGAAAGTAAGTCACATTATCCAGTACAACAGGAAGTCACATAATCAAGTACTAAAGTCAGTCACATAATCGCGTACAAAAGTAAATCACATAATCGAGTACAAAAGAAAGTCACATGATCAAGTACAAAAGTAAGTCACATAATCGAGTAAAAGTAAGTCACATAATCGAGGAAAGGTAAGTCACATAATCCAGTACAAAAGTAAGTTACATAATCAAGTACAAATGTAAGTTACATAATCGAGTACAAAAGTAAATCACATAATCGAGTACAAAAGAAAGTCACATGATCAAGTACAAATGTAACTCACATAATCCAGTTCAAAAGCAGGTCACATAATCAAGTACGAAAGTAAGTCACATAATCAAATACAAAAGTAAGTCACATAATCAAATACAAAAGAAAGTCACATGATCAAGTACGAAAGTAAGTCACATAATCTAGTACAAATGACACTCAGATAATCGAGTACAAAAGTCAGTCACATTATCCTGTATAAAGTAAGTCACATAATCAAGTACAAAAGTAAGGCACATAACCAAGTACAAAAGTAAGTCACATAATCGAGTACAAAATTTAGTTATTTAATCAAGAACAAAAGTAAATCTTATAATCAAGTACAAATGAATATTACATAATCAAGTACAAAAGTTAGTCTCATAATCGAGTAAAAAGTAGGTCACATAATCAAGTACTAAAAGAAAGTAACATAACCGAGTAGAAAAGTTAATTGTATAATCAAGAACAAAAGTAAGTCGTATAATCGAGTACAACAAAAAGTCATTTAAGCAAGTACAAATATATGTTACATAGTCAACTACAAACGTAAGTCACATAATCGAGTAAAAAGAAGGTCACATTATCAAGTACAAAAGTAAGTCATATAATTGAGTACAAAAGTAAGTCATGTAATCAAGAACAAAAGAAAGTCATATAATCAAGTACAAATGTATGTTACATAATCAAGTACAAATGTAAGTCACATAATAGAGTAAAAAGTTGGTCACATAATCAAGTACACAAGTAAGTCACGTAATCGAGTACAAAAGTTAGTCATATAATCAAGAACAAAAGTAAGTCATATAATCAAGTACAAATGAATGTAACATAATCAAATACAAAAGTAAGTCACATAATCGAAAAAAAAGTAGGTCACATAATCAAGTACAAAAGTAAGTAACACAATCGAGTACAAAAGTAAGTCACATAATCGTTAAAAATGTAAGTGACATAATCAAGTACAAAAGTAAGTAACATAATCGAGTAAAATGGAGGTCACATAATCAAGTACAAAAATAAGTCACATAATCGAGTACAAAAGCAAGTCACATAAGCGAGTACAAAGAAGTCATATAATCAAGTACAAAAAGTAAGTCATATTATCAAGTATAAATGTATGTCACATAATTAAGTACAAATGTAAATCACATAATCGAGTACGAAAATAAGTCACATAATCAAGTACAAACTAAAACACATACTCGAGTCAAAAGTAAGACACATTATCAAAAAAAAAGTAGGTCACTTAATCGAGTAAAAAGTAAGTCACATAATCGAGTACAAAAGTAGGGCAAATAAGCGAGTAAAAAATAAGACACATAACCAAGTTCAAAAGAAAGTAATATAATCGAATAAAAAGAAGGTCAAATAATCGAATACTAAAGTAACTCACATAATCAAGTACAAATGTAAGTTACATAATTGAGTAGAAAAGTAGTACATATAAGCGTATAAAAAATAAGACACATAACCAAGTTCAAAAGAAAGTAACATAATCGAGTAGAAAGAAGGTCAAATAATCGAATAGAAAAGTAACTCACATAATCAAGTACAAATGTAAATCACATAATCAAGTACGATATAAAGTACGATATTATGATCATGTACAAAAGAAAGTCATATAATCAAGTACAAAAGTAATATGTCACATAATCAAGTACAAAGGTAAGTCACATAATCGTGTAAAAAGGAAGCCACATAATCGAGTACAAAAGTAAGATACATAATCAAGTACAATGTTTGAATCTTAGAAAGCCTCAATCAAGCCTTCGGTTGTGTGTTCCAGGTCAGGTATACTTACACTATTTTTGGTTGGAAAGGATTCGATTTAATGTCATTGATTTTATTTTTATATTTTAAGGGTACGATAACTACTATACGAACCTGGGTCAACCTAAGAACAAGTTATCTCCCTTAAAAGATGTGAATCGACTAGAAACAGACTACCAGACAACTTCAGAATCAGTCGAAGCCTCCCGTTTGTCTACTTACATGGAAACAGGCCACAGAAGAACATATTTAGTAGAGGGAAATAATTTTTCCTTATCGAAAGAAACAAAATCTTTCGAAAAGCCGGGTGATAAAGTGTTTCGTAGCAAATTAACTCCGAACCCGGAACAAGTGTTTAGTAAAATGGACATGAATAAAAGAAAAGGAAAAACAATTTTGCCGTCGATAATAATTCCAAAATCGAAACAAAAACCTCAATCCAAACCGATTTTGACAAAAACCAAGATTAAGAAAATTGTTGTTATAAAACACTCGAAGAAAGCTTCAAAATCGAATCAGACATATCCATTTTCACCTCATGTAGAGAAAGTCAATAGCAAAAAGGGTAATACAAGAGACACGGCAGCTTCAAAACGAAAACAAAAAACTACCCAGACGAAAAAATTATCCGAATTTCGAAACACTACCTCAAGAACCTTGAAAAACACGACTTCAAGTTATTGTCCCGAATCGCCTTTTCAGTCAGCAGAAGAAATTGACTTCCCCACTGTCAGGGATGGTTCTCCGCGAATTCCACGAATAATTCATCAAATATTTACTGACGAGTATGTTCCAGAGATATACACGTCACACATTCAAAGTTTTGTGAAAAATAACCCAACTTGGCAGTATAGATTCTGGACGTATAAATCAGGACTTGAACTTCTGAAGAAATCCCATCCTTATCTAGTAAAAGTATACAGTGACTTCGGGAACACCGTTCGGAAAGCGGATTTACTCCGTTATGCAGTAATATACAAATTCGGGGGCTTTTATTTTGACTTAGATACGGATAACTTACGGCCTTTAGACAGGGTGACTATGAAATACGCATGCATTCTTCCAGCCGTTCCATTCGAGCAGAGCGTTTTGGTTATACGGAAACCTTTTCATATGGTCAATGGTGTAATAATGTGTCGCCCTAATCATCCTTTCTTTAAGCAGGTTCTTTGGAACCTCAGGAATGCGCAAACAAATGGGCGTGTTTCCGATGCCACCGGCCCTATTTACATTACTCATGAGTTCATGAGGTACGTTGGAATATCGGAAGCAGATTTTGCAAAAACTAAAAAGGACAGAAGTAGTAACTCGCCTTATTTTTATAAAGGCAAAATGAAAGAGGATGATAAAAATGCAGTTTACGTTCCAAATTCTCAATACTTTATGGACAAAATAAATCCTATTTTTGTAAAGGAAAACGGTTTTATTACAAAAGTCTGCAAAGAAATTTCAGAGTTACCTCCCCTTTCAAAATGTGCCTGTGTGGAACTGGAACGACGGGGAAAGGTTCGGAATAGCAGAAAGTATACGTTTACTGTTCACCATTTTTACTTCCTGTGGGGTAAAAGCAAAAACTTCATTGACAATCTTAGAAAAATCCACATAAGAAAAGTAGTACCTAATTGCGTTTTATATACAGGTTGAAACAACTTCACTGCAATAAACATTTTTATCTTTTTTAAATATATTTCTTTTTCAGTTAGCGATAAATACGTCACAAATTCTTCAAAATTGATAATTCGAGGTTCACCAGCTTCAAATAATCAAGTCAAACATTTTTTAAACATACAAAACTTAGTGAACGATGCCACATATTTAACAGGGTCTCGACATTTTAAAAGCCATCCCATATTATGCTCTTTACACTATCAATCTAGAATTTTGATTAAACGGATATTTCCTGGCCCTAATTATTTAGAGCGGGGTTCGGATATTTATTTTATGATTCCCTGTGAATTATAGAGTTTTCTCAGTAAAATAAAATTGATAATCCTCTGTTTTAAAACTGTGGAATACCATTTGTATTTTCACTGTTTTTGCCGAACTACTTTTAATTTTTTGGGGGTAATTTTTTGTAATTTTTTAAATTTTCGTTTCACAATTGCGTAAATTTAAATAAAGGTAAATGTATTTTTTTCAGTTTCTTTAGATGATACAGATAGATAAGATGTTTGAGATACTTGTATCTGAAATAAATGTCAATACTATTTTCTATTGCTGTATCAATAAAGATTGGAAATACAGCGGCTAGCTATTATTTGGGGCCCTCCACAGGGAACAAGAAATTCTAAATTTTATTTTGTCAAGAAAACATTAAATAAAAAGAAAATTTGTTTGTTTCAGTGAAATATCAATTTTATTTCACTCATGAAGACCAAAACACACTCGTGAAATAAGATTGATATTTCGCTGAAACAAACAAATATTCTCTATATATTTATGTTCGTTCCGCCGACCACTTAAATTTGTGTTCTATGTAATTCTGAATGTATATGTTGTAGAAAAACTTCAGGGGAATTCAAACAGCAGGTGCCACAATGCATAAACTATTTTTTCGTGTAGAATCAATAAAGATATATGATAAGAAAAAATAGCCGTTTTCGTCTTGTGTCTTAATGACATCAATTTGACCTTTGCCGGCGTTAAAGAAACATCATACGTTTGTAAATATTCATGGATAAATTTGAACTGTGGACTGTCTTTTATTTAGAAATTCAGTTTTAAAGCGCAAATGTATAAACAATTTTATTAAAGTTATTTTTTTCCCATTTAATGTCTAAAATATCTGCCTCTTATACAGATCATCATTTTAAAAACATACGATGGTTATGGAATTATTTGTTAAATTATCATATTTCAACTTAATCAGCATTGTCCAGTGTCACATGACCATAAATATATTGTAAACATTTGTTATGTAAAAAAATGTTCGGTTCTAGATATGCTGTGTAGATTGATTGAAGAACTTTTCGTAATATGCACTTACAGGGCCACACATAGTTTGTCGTAATCCAATGATCTCAGCAGTACCAGTCTGAGATGGATTATTTCTATAAAGCCAATAAGTAATACTGAGTGAACTTCTTTGTACGCGTTACAAAGATGACAAAAAAAAGAGGGCCAAGATGACCTTGCTCACCTGAGTACTTTCTTTGGCTGTGGGTCTGCTGTTGAGCAATCATCAGAGACAAAATAATAGGTTTTGAATTGAAGATTTTCAAATCTCTTATATTTTATACAAATTATTCAATTTTGACCCCAGGGACATAATTTGAACAAGCTTGTATCAACGATACAGTGCTACTAAAAGCAATCCAAGCTCTAACGCATAATGCTTCAGACAAGAAGATTTTCGAAGTTTTCCTACACAAACTCAATGTAAAACAAGTGACCCCCTGGATCAGTTTTGACCCCAGGGAATAAGTTTGAACACTTACTTGAACACTTATTTTACCAAATATTTAAAGTCTATCTAGAGCTTACAGTTTCCGACAAGAAGACTTTTAAAGAAAAAATATTTTACACCAGTAGGACCCTTTGGGCGGAGCCAATTTTGACCCCAGGGACAAAATTTAAACAAACTTGATAATGGTCCACTAGACAATGCAACATTCAAATTGAAAATATCAAAATATGCTCTAGGGCATATGGTTTCAGACAAAAAAACTTTTAAAGCCTTCCCTATATAAGCCGAAATGTAAAATGTAAAATTAAGTGACTCCAGGGCAGGGCCATACCTTGGGACATAATTTAAAGTATCTTGGTAGAGGACCTCTAGTTGAACATATATGCAAAACATCTAATCTCTAAGCTTTGAGGTTTCAGACAAGAAAATTTTCAATGTTTCCCTTTTCTGTTGCAACAGCAACCAGACTTTACGATAAAATTCAATTCTTAGAACAACTTAGTTTTATGCAAGGAATATCCCTGCAAAGTTTCATTCACTTTGGCGCGGTGCTTTCGGAGCAGGTGTCGTATGAAACAAAAGTTGACGGACGTACGCACCCACGTCGACGGACATCAAGCGATCATAAAAGCTTCCTTTTAGCACTTTGTGCTTAGGTGAGCTATAAACGTGAGCTGGGCGAATAAGGTTGATAAGTCGTACTTCCGTAGGGTAAAGCAAGAGGAAAGTCTTCGAGTGTAAACAAATTGCAAACGACATATTTTTATATTGTATTTTTTTCAGAGACAATAAAACTAAGGATTAATTATTCCGCCCTTATATTTTATAACAGAAATACTTTTACCCAAGAGCAAACTTCCTTCTTCAGCTGAAGATTTTGTATCGAACAATTCCATTCGTTAAAAATGTAGGTCTAAATCGAGTAAATACAGCTATACCGAAAAAAAGAGGACTTAGAGGTAGACTAAAACATACATATAGAAAATACCTTAATGCTCTTTTCTGGGGTATTATTCGGATGTCTAATGAATGAATGGGCGGAGACTAATGAATGAATGGGCGGAGACTAATGAATGAATGGGCGGAGACTAATGAATGAATGGGCGCGGTAAAATAGTGTTGTAATACAGAAATATGATCACTATTCAGTCGATTTCAGGAATAGGCGGAAAATTTCTTTTATAGATTTCTCTGCTTTTCCCCGCATTGATGCGTTTCTGAACAAAACAGTTTCCTTTCTACATCCGTGTGTCTGATAAGGAAATCTTTTTGTGTGACCATATATCATGCAAAAAAACAACAGTTTAGATCTATGTAGTAATACACGTTGCATCTGTATATAACTATGCACTTCTAGGCGACGTAATTATTAGCCAGTTCATAGGATATTTTGACAATCGATCCAATAACGTTTTCTACGCTTTGATTTCAGTATTTACAGATAAAGTGAAAATGTGACATTTGATGGCCTGAATAACACACATGTAGCATTTGTCGTGCGACTTTAGTAGATAACTTATCTTCAGTGGTAATGTCAAACACAAGTGTGTTCTTATTTCAGAACACTTGTTTCTTCTATGTGCCTTTTAATGGATGTTAGAATTTAAATACTGTCATCTTATATGAATTATAAACTTTTTCAGATTCTTGTATGTTCTTAACGGCAAGCAAGACATCTTATTAACATTCTCAAAAAGGCTTTTGTCAGAAAAATGGACACTGGTCTTTACGTCAAGGACGTATAGCTGTATTTGCTGTAATCTTAATGAATTTAAGACTAATACCAGTCAAGTTTCAAACATTGAGCACGTGCCACACCCATTTTAGAATAGACTGACTAGCACAAGCACACGTGTGATGTTCTCATGCCTGACAAGAAAGAATTCGCCATTGGCGGGGATTTCACGGATGCGTGCCTAACTTGTTAATTTACTCGTATCCTGTTAACTATTCGCGTACAGAACACCGCCTATTGTACAAAGTCACATGACATTGTATGCAATTACCAATACAGTTTTCCCACGACCATCTTTAGCTAGCTTCTAATTAGCGAGCTAAATGTCTGATAAAAATATAGACAGACAGACGGACGGACGGACGGACGGATAGATAGATAGATAGATAGATAGATAAGCAGACAGAGATGGGATGGATGGATGAATACGAAGTCTGTTCACGGTATTGCTCTTGACTTTTTCATAAAGATGGTGTTCTTTATAAACATTAGATCGAATGTGGAAATTGATTTAAACAGCTTTTTACAAGGTCAAAAATGGGTTATACAAGTTTGCCAAACCAGAATAACGACAACACCTCACTCATATAGATTTTGTGACCTTGACATTTATGAAAATAGAAAGTTCAGTCTGTAATGTCCTGGACTTTATCTTATCTACAGGACAGTCAAGACGAGAAATGTCATTGCTGTTCAGTCGTTGTTTGAAGCAACATGGAGGCTCCAGCTAGTCGACTGACTATAAAGGTTTGTTTGCATTATATTACTAGTTATGATAAGCTCTCTATCTCTCTAAGCATCACGTTATTCACTATAAAATGTGTTCAGTGGTAGATGATAATAAGTTGTTCTTAAATATCAGCCGCCAATGCTTTTTGTAATACACAATGAATTCTAGGAAAAGCCCAATCTCTAGGCACAGCATTACAAGTGACCGACACTATGGGCAAAATGGCGTTGAGTTCTTTAATAATTCCCCCTTTTTACAAAAATGATGTGCATTGAAAATCCGAAAAATGATATAATTTTAAATTTCTTCAAACACAACGTAGAGCTGAATAAAACCTTACTATTATCTTTCATACAAATGGCTATTTCTCATCATATTTTTTCACGACCGTTACTATGTCAACTGTTTTGGGAGACAGAAGTTTCTTATATAATTGTAATGTTACCTTGATAAGAAATAGAGGATATTAAAGAAGTGATCAAAGCTGCTCTTGTTAACAATGAAATGACCATAACTATGTGTAAATTATCCGAGCCTTTTATCCAGACAATATGAACATCTCCTCATAGCATAGATGCTATAGAAGCAATCAAAGTGTAGTTAAATTGAATTGGGTAGCTTAATAAGAAAACCGCTAGAGAAATAATTATCAAAAGACCATAACCAAGTCAAAATTCATCCAAACTGAACATCCTAACAATGTGTACATCTCCTTTTGCTAGAGGTCCTTCACGCAGAGAGCGATTGTGCTTTTAAAAATGGCCCGGACACAAAAGTGCGACTGACGGACAAACGGACGGGCGAACGGGTGACGGACACTTCGGACTGTCCAGTATGACTCTGGTCTAAAATTAACTATTACTGCGTATTTTAAAGGATCAAGATTATTAAAAGCTTCTGCATTCTTAAGGATGTTTCGTAAATTAATCTACAAATGCATGTTTTTTTATGCGGTTAAATCAACAACGTTTGTTCTAAATACCGGGAACGCACAACTTATATGAAATATCCGAATATTGCAGCAAACAGATATGGTACATTTTAAAAGAATGTATTACACTTAGTACCTGAATTTTTTTCCGAAAAAAAAACATAATCGTTTCCTTTAATGGCATCTGTAGGAATTGCAATGTAATCTATATAAACACGGTTTTTGGTCACATATTATTTCGATCTATGAAATGTATGTTTCACAACAACCGGCGGTTTGAGACTGCCGGCAATGGGTCAATAGCTCATAGTTTAACCAACCTGTATCGTGCCATCCAGTGTCCCGTTTATTCATATGTATTCGACGTTTCCACAGTTTTAATCACGGACTTGAACGTTAATAAGTCACGCAAATATTTATTATCAGAAGCGTGTTACCATTTTTGAGTCATTATCAATTTTTTTCTGAATTTTGACGATAAAGAAACAACAAAAACATTCCACAGGTAACAACCTGATTCACGAACAAACAAAACTGACTTTGCTCAGTTCGACAAAACAAAAACAACAAAAACAAAACAATATTATGCATAGAGAATGATGTAGTAAAATGTAGTCCATCTGTAAGGAGAATAATAATTATAATAATAATAATAATATCTTACCAAACGTCAGCTGTCAGTAACGCCTTTTGTTTCTAAAAGGTGACGTCATAGACAGACATTAACCTCATTTTCGTGATTATAGGGTGGGGGGGACTGTGGGGACTTGCGGGGGGGGGGGGGGAATTGCTTTATTCTTTTGGACTCAATACGTTCCAGATTCTCTCACAACAATGGTGTGTACATGTGCAACTCATATTCTTCTATTTTGGAAATTTTAAACAGATATTTATTGATCTAGACATTGTCGATTATATAGTAAAATCATAAAACTTTTCAAACGTTTGCTTACAGTTTTTTCATTACCAGCGCAAATGTTTTTGATATCTATCACATTTTTTTCCAGGTACTGCTGACTATTTTCTTATGCTGTGTTGTCGGATCACATAGTTTCTTTGTTGATCAACAATACAACAAGGAATGTTTCAAGGAATGCAGGTGCTCCCCTGGCTATAATTCTTTCGAGATAAATTGCAATAAAATCAACCTAACTCGTTTTCCTACTTTTTACCTGTTAAACAACGGAACAAATGCAAATCAAAAAATTTGGATCAATTTACAGGAAAACAATCTGACGTCAGTTCCTTTCAAAGCGTTTGGTAATCTAACGATGAGACCAGAAAAAACGTGGGGAATAAACCTAAACAAAAATAAAATTTCGAGCGTGAACAATGGCGCTTTCTTTGGTCTTGAAACAAAAAGACTCAGTCTTGACCTATCCGACAATCGCTTGACGTCACTTCCAGCAGCATTGTCTGATTTGGATTTTGAAAGTCTAAATTTGATGTCAAATTCAATAGCATATTTCGACCCATTTGTACTTTATTTCTCCGCTCATGCCATTGTGTATTTTCACGTAAATCTGACCTCCTTCAATAATTGGCCACCTGCATTTACATACGTAAATGCAGCAAAATGGTTCATCGATGGATTCAACGGAAGTACTGTTCCAATTGGAAATTTCAGGGCGAATACGTGGAATCCAACACGACTGTCTATTTCTAACACGAAACTGGTTGATATCAGTAATATACTATGCGACATACACGAACATCTGGGCGAACTTTATCTCGAAAACAATGCCTTCCTAGATGGTGATGCGTCGTTCAATGTGTGCAAAAATTCAACGAACATGGGCTTATTTACGAGCATTGATATTATAGGTTCTGGGCTTACTCACGTTCCTAGCAAGCTTAAAATGTTTAAGACCCTTCAGTCTGTGCGGCTCAATAGAAACAACATAACGACTATCACGGACAATGATTTCAAGGGACTAACATCCATGTACGAACTAAAATTAGACGACAACCCTATTACCTCCATATCGGCGCATGCATTCGACACAAACATAAATCTGCACTCTTTAAACCTGTATAACACTCAGCTTATCGGCTTCCCGGACTTCCTGTTTCATATAAGTATACCACAACTCTATGGTTTGAGCGTTCGTTGTGACTGCAAAACACTGCGTACTTTCGAGAACGCTAATACAACCTTAACGGAAAGCAACATATCTGGCATTTGGTGCAACAATCATCCGGGGTATACCCTCTCCAAAGTTATTAAAGAGTTACTGCCATTGTGTCCTTAAAACATAGTTTGATGTTGTTTTAATAAAGCACATAAATAAACATTTTGCTTTGTCTCTGCATTTCTAAAATTCAGGCGAGGCATGACTGATTTGCCTCTCTACGACTCTTAATCTTTATTGAGGAGTGCGGGATTAGACCTTCGACCCTTAAAGTGCAAACATTGTACAACAATTTCTTTCTGTCTTGCCGCGTTTGGTCGGTAATACGGCATGAGTTAAAATGAAAATCTGTACAAAACGCTAATTGTTCCGAATGAAAGAAAGTTTACGGTTCCTTACTTTGAGATGTTTGACACAACTAAAGGCCGGAAAACACACAAGATAGTCTGGCAAATAAACGGTTTGTGTTACTGAAACAATGTTACCTGCCGTTCCATCTGGATATCGGCCTGGTTTAATGACTGGGGTATTCTGACCATTGAACATTTAGCCTAACATTTAATTACCGGATAATTTTCGTCGTCCAAAAACAGCCATTTTTTATTATATAAGCCTAAGATAAATTAATTCATACTTTTGATATACTTATTAAAATGATATTTTTTCTAGCATTCTGAATGCATTTTAAACACTATAAAACAATGTTTACAAATTATATATTACATACAAATTATATTACTATACAAAGAACTGAAAAGAGGCATAGCAATTTATCTGTTTCAATAGACTAGAACCATATTCGGAATTGTTTTCTATTTCTTATTTTACGTCACAATTATTTCCATCTAAGATAGTGAAGTAATCAGTTTCTTATTCATGGTTTATAACGCTAAGCCCATCCCTTCGCCCCCAACCCGCCCGATCAAAAGATGTGTTAGACTTTTTTCAATTAACATATCGCAGAAAACCAGCCTCCGTTCACGAAGAAAGAAAGTTTTTTTTTAATGTGGCTGTACTTTTTAAAAAGCTCTATTGTTCTGTACAAAGGAGGAAACTTTTGATGAGTGCCAGCTGGAAATGTCATATAAGACGAGCCGATACGCCTAAGGGATCTCTTGTAAGATAATTGAATCTTTGTCCCTGTGGCTTTTTTTTGGCTCCGACTGGCGGCTTGGTGTGCTCACCTCCACTCAGACAGAAAAAGCCTTGAAATGTCTTTAGGAGAAGTGAGAAAGTGAATTATGGAACTTTACCAAGAATATTCAAATTATGTTCCTTGGGTAAAATGGAGAACAAAGGTTTCACATAGCCATATAGACAAATCTTTAAGCCTTCTTGTTAAAAAATAAAAGACTGAGACTTCAAGTCATGACATTTTTAAACATTTCTGTACGCAGAAATAGGTTTTTGTTAGTAAGATATGTCAAAATTAAACTAGTGGGAAAAAGTAATTCTTTATGAAAATTGCGTTATTCTAAGATATGCTTATCGCCGACTTTGTAATAGCGCATTTAACTTTTTGTTCTTCAATAAGCTGAATGTCCTTCAATTTTCGATAACGTTAACTGTTAGATTTTGATGACAAATAAAGGCTTAAATATGAGTGAAATATAAAGGATAGCATAAAATCCTCATTTTCTAAGTAAATTCTAACATACGGAAGCAATAAATGAACATTTTTTTCTTTGCATTGCTTATGAGGTATATACAGACCGCGTGGTCGAATAAGATAAGATTTTGTCTTCTCAAACAATCTTAAAACAATTTCCGACCTCTACTACAAGGAGCTACTTCAACTTTCACATGTCGGTATTGTAACATTAAGAAAAACCATAAGTTGAAACAACAATTATTTCTGAACAAAACGGCATTGTTGGACACTGTTAATAAAATTATCAGTTATTAGTTATGCTAGTAACTCCATTACTGTACAGAACCTGCCGTCTCTTGGACTATAAAAGAGTATTTTCAAGTTAAACTTGATAGAGTCAGTTTTCACCAGAGTTTTTGCTTCAAACAGCCTTATCTCTTTTGTTTTTACTTTAAAGGTCCGTAGGCTTTCTTATCTTGTAGTCCCACATTCCTGATTTTATCGGAAAGACAAAAATGATACAAAAATAAATTAAGACCTTAAAAAGCTTTCATCGATAATCAAAAGGCTGTGACTACTCATGCTTTACCACAAGCACAAACAAAAAATATGATCGGCGTAGATACAGAAGAAAATTAAAGCTCTATCAGTGTATACATTTCGGACATTGGTTAATATAGAGCGCGCGTAGTAAACCATAACAGTTAAGAGCAAATGTTTAGTTTAATGCTTAATGAGTCAATATCATTTTCAGTAAACAAATAAAATATTTAGACAAATTTATGCCATTAAGGATAATATTTCATTGTTAAAACATTTTGATATTTAATTCACTGCTGTATTAATTTTATTGTTATTGCTTTATTTTCAGAGGCAATTGCTAAATCTGCCCTAATATTTCATAACAGAAATACTTTTACCCAAGAGCAAACTTCCTTCTTCAGCTGAAGATTTGGTATCAAACAATTTCATTCGTTACAAATGTAGGTCAAAATCGATTTTAATACAGCTAAGCCGAAAACAAAATGACTAAGTGACAGACTAAAAAATATATAGAAAATACCTTAATGCTCTTTTCTGGGGTATACTTCGGTTAACTAATGAATGAATGGGCGGAGACTAATGAATGAATGGGCGGAGTAAAGTAGTCTTGTAATACAGAAATATGAACACTATTCAGTCGATTTCAAGAATAGGCGGAGATTTTCTTTTATAGATTTCTCTGCTTTTTCCCGTATTGATGCGTTTCTGAACAAAAATTCGTGTGTCTGATAAGTATTTCTTTTTGTGTGACCATATATCATGCAAAGAAACAGTTTAGATTCATATATTACTACACGTTTCATCTGTTTATAACTATGCACATCAAGGCGACGTAATTATTAGCCAGTTCAAAGGATATTTTGACAATCGATTCAATGGCGTTTTCTATGCTTTGATTTCAGTATTTACAGATAAAAGTGAAAATGTGACACTTGACGGCCTAAATAACACAGCATTTGTTGCGCGACTTTAGTAGATAACTTATCTTTAGTGGTAATGTCAAACACAAGTGTGTTCTCATTTCAGAACACTTGTTTCTTCTAGGTGCCTTTTAATTAGTGTTAGAATTTAAACCTCCTAAATACTTTCATCATATATGAAATATAAACTTTTTCAGATTCTTGTATATCCTTTACGGCAAGAACGTCATCTTAATATCATTCTCAAAAATGCTTTTGTGAGACAAAATGGACCCTGGTTTTTACGTCAAGGATGTGTAGCTGTATTTGCTGTCTTTTTAATGAATTTAAGACAAATACCAGTCAAGCCTCAAACATCAAGCACGTGCCACACTCATTAGCTCGACTATTCAAAGAATAAGGAGGGCTATAGTTCTCGCCCCGGCGACGGCGTTGGTTTCAGGTTAAAGTTTTTCGGCAAGGTAACATTATTCACCTAACCCTTGCAGATATAGCCCTGAAACTTAGAATACTTGTTTACAATCAAGAGCTTACTCTGCTTACAAAAGGAGGTAACTGTGTCAAGCATTTTGTGTGAATTATGGCCACTTTTCGACTTACAAATTTGGTTAAAGTTTTTCGGTAAGGTAGCACTACTCACCTTTCTCTTGCAGCTATAGCCCTGAAACTTACAATACTTGTTAACCATCAAGAGCTTACTCTGTTAACAAGAGAAGATAACAGTTTCAAGCATTTTGTGTGAATTGTGGCCCTTTTCGACTAAGAAATTTGGTTAAAGTTTTTCGGCAAGGTAGCACTAGGCACGTTTCCCTTGCAGATATAGCCCTGAAACTTACAATTCTTGTTAGCCATCAAGAGCTTAGTCTGCTCACAAGAGAAGATAGCTGTGTCAAACATTTTATGTGAAGTATGGCCCCTTTTCGACTTAGAAATTTGGTTTTAAGTTTTTCGGCAAGATAGTACTAGTCACCTTGCAGATATAGACCCGAAACATACAATACTAGTTTACTCTCAAGATCTTAGCCTAATCACAAGAGAAATTAACGTTTTCCAGCATTTTGTGTGAATTATGGCCTCTTTTGGACTTAGAAATTAGGTCAAAGTTTTTCGGCAAGGTAGCACTAGTCACCTTTCCCTTGCAGATATAGCCCTGAAACTCACAATACTTGTTTACCATCAAGAGCTTAGTCTGCTCACAAGAGAGGGTTACTGTGTCCAGCATTATATGTGAATTATGGCCCCTTTTTGACTAAGAAATTTGCTTAACGTTTTTGGCAAGGTAGCACTAGTCACCTTTCCCTTGCAGATTAACTTAAAACATTTTTTATCATCATGGCTTTAGACTGCCACAAGAGGAGGTAAATTTGTCAAGGATTTTGTTTGAATTTTGAGTTTATAAGGTTTTATAACCCTTTAGTGTCAAGTACCGAGAATAGTCGAGCGCGCTGTCCTACGAAGCTCTTGTTTTAGAATAGAATCACTTGCACACTCACACATGTGATGTTCTCATGTTTGACAAGAAAGAATTTGGCATTGGTAGGGATTTTACGGATGCATGCTTAATTTGTTGATTAATTCGTATCCTGTGATTAACTATTCGCGTACAGAACACCTGCTATTGTTTAAAGGCACATTCATACGTTGTATGCTATAACCAATACTGTATTTCCACTACCATCTTTATCTAGCTTCTATCTAATTAAATGTCTGATAAAAATACAGACAGACGGACGGACAGGCAGACAATCAGACAGCGACAGACGGACGGACGGACGGACGGATAGACAGACAGACATACATAGATAGATAAGATAGACAAATAGATAGATAGATAGATAGATACGAGGGAGGGAGGGAGGGATGGATGGATAAGAAGACTTTGTTCACGGTATATTTCATGGCTTTTGTCATTAAGATGGTGTTCTTTATAAACATTGATTTAAACTGCTTTTACAAGGTCAAAAGATGGATAAGACTTGTTCGCCAAACCAGGATAACGAGAACAGTATAACCAGAGTTTGAATATATCGACAACAAAGTACAGATAGATGTTATCAATATGATGCATATATATAATTTTTTCACGCTTAAAGATTTAACGTTAATGTATTCAGTATATAAAGGTATAATTCAGTTTTTTTTTTGTTTTTTTTTCTGTTTTCATTTTTTCGCATCTAGCATTTTCAGCTTAATTCCAACTTTGATATTGAACGTTTTTTAACTTTTACGGGCATCGCCTCACTTACAGAGCTTTTGTGACCTTGTCATCTATGAAAATAGACAGTTCGGTCTGTGATGCCCTGCAGTTTATCTTATCAGAAGAACAGGCAAGAAGAAAAGTGTCATTGCTGTACAGTTGTTGTTTGAAACAACATGGCGGCTCAAGATGGTCGACTGACTGTAAAGGTTTGTTGCATTATAATGGATTATTTATTTACATTTGACTATAATAAATATAAACGCGCGCGCTCCCATTCTCGCACTGCTTACGAGCTGCTAAAGTTATCGCGCGCTCCCATTCTCGCACTGCATACGGGCTGCTAAAAACATCGGGATGTTTAAATATTTCGCTAGTCTTATCATCTTTGTACAAAACAATTTACTTGAAATCCTATCCACTTACTAAATAATTACTCAGACAATCTGATCTACCGAGATTTATTACTTACATAAAAGGTTCGGCTGTTGCGTATGTTTCTCAAAACTTTATTACTTATGTGTCCAACCAGAGTTTGACACATACAAAAAATGTCACCTGCAGCCAGAAGTTGAACAAATAAATCTTTTCTGAAAAATGCCAAATCAAAATCTAAGACATAGCACAATTCAAGAAAACCATAGTTTAAGCATTCATTATTTCATTATATATTTGTTCAGTGGTAGATAATAATAAGTTTTGTTTTAAATATGTACATCTCGTCATAGTTTTGATGCTGTAGAAGCAATCAAAGTTTGGTTAAATTGAATTTAGTAGCTTTATGAGAAAACAGCCCGTGAACGAACTGTCAAAGGACCATAACCAAACCCAAATTAATCCAAACTAAACATCCTAACAATGTTTACATCTCCGTTTACAAGTGGTGCTTCACGTAGAGAAGAAATTTTAATTTTAGAAATTATTAACCCGAAAACAAAAGTGCGACTGACAGACAGACGGACAGGCGAACGGATGACGGACACTTTGATGCACTTTTTCAGTATGACTCTGGTCTAAAATTTAACCAGTACTGCATATTTTAAAGGATTCACATTGTTAAAAGCTTCTGAAATTTATAGGATGTATTATTTATTAATCTACAAATGCAAAAGTTGTTTATGCGGTTAAAACAACAACGTTTGTTCTAAATACCGGGAACGCACAACTTATATGAAATAACCGAATATTGCAACAAACAGATATGGTACATTTTAAAAGAATGTACTTCATTTATTTATACCTCTTAGTACCTGAATTTTTACCGAAAAAAACAAAAAAAACCAAAACAACAACAACAACAAACAACAACAGCATAATCGATTTCTTTAATGGCGTTTTTAGGAATTGCAATGTGATCTGTATAAACTCTGTTTTGGGTCAGACAATTACACCACATTTACTGTCAGGTTATTTAGTCGTAAGCGCCCATGTATGTTTCACAACAACAGGGGCTTTAAGACTGCCGGCAATGGGTCAATGGCTCATAGTTTAGCCAACCTGTATCGAGCCATCCAGTGTCCCGTTTAATCAGATGTATTAATGCACAAATCGGCGTTTCAACAGTTTTTAATCACGGACTTTAATCTTAGTCACGCAAATATTTATTAGCAGAAGCTTGTTACCATTTATTGAGTCGTTATCAATTAATTTCTGAATTTTGACGATAAAGAAACAACAAAAACATTCCACTCTAATGGTAACAACCTGATTCACGAACAAACAAGATGGTCATTGCTCAGTTCGACAAAACAAAAACAACAAAAACAAAACAAGATTATGAACAGAGAATGATATAGTAAAATGTAGTCCATCTGTAAGGCGAATAATGATAATAATAATAATAATAATAATATCTTCTCAAACGTCAGCTGTCAGTAACGTCTTTTATTTCTAAAAGGTGACCTCATTTTCTTGATTATCGGGGGAAAATTGCTTTATTCTTTTAGACTTAATACCTTCCAGATTCTCTCACAACAACGGTGTGTACATGTGCAACACATGTTCTTCTGTTTTAAAAATTTTAAACAGATATTTATTCATCTAGACTTTGCCTATGATATAGAAAATATGGTATCATAAAACTTTTCAAACGTTTGCTTACAGTTTTTTCATTACCAGCGCAAAAACTTTTGATATCTATCATATTTTTTCCAGGTACTGCTGATTATTTTCTTCTGCTGTGTCGTCAAAACACATAGTTTCTTTGTTGATCAACAATATAACAAGGAATGTTTCAAGGAATGCAGGTGCTCCACTGGCTATAATTCTTTCGAGATAAATTGCAATAAAATCAACCTAACTCGTTTTCCTACTTTCTACCTGTTAAACAACGGAACCAATGCAAATCAAGAGATTTTGGTCAATTTAGAGGAAAACAATTTGACGTCAGTTCCTTTCAAAGCCTTTGGTAATCTAACAATGAGACCGGAAAACACGTGGGACATACTACTACGCAAAAATAAAATTTCGAGCGTAAATAATGGCGCTTTCTTTGGTCTTGAAGCAAAACGACTCAAGCTTGACTTCTCCGAAAATCGCCTGACGTCACTTCCGGCTGCATTGTCTGATTTAAATCTTGAAAGACTAAATGTGATGTCAAATCCAATAACATTTTTCGACCCATTTGTACTTTACTTCTCCGCTCACAACATTGTCTTTTTTTGGGTTAGTTTGACCTCCTTCAATAATTGGCCACCTGCATTCACAAATGTAGGAGCAGCAAAATGGTACATAGATGGATTCAACGGAAGTACTGTTCCGATCGGAAGTTTTGAGGCAAGTAATTGGAATCCAACAGAACTTTCTATTTCAAACACGAAACTAGTTGATATCAGTAATATTCTATGCGACTTGCACGAACATCTGGGCTATCTTTACCTGGTAAACAATGCTCTCCTAGATGGTGATGCGTCATTCAATGTGTGCAAAAATTCAACGAACATTGGCTTATTTACGAACATTGATATTATAGGTTCTGGGCTTACTCACGTTCCAAGCAAGCTTAAAATGTTTAAGACCCTTCAGTATGTGCGACTCAATAGAAACAACATAACGACTATCACGGACAATGATTTCAAGGAACTAACATCCATGTACGAACTAACATTGAACGATAACCCAATTACCTCCATATCGGCGCATGCATTCGACACAAACACAAATCTGCGATCTCTACAACTCTATAATACCTTGCTTATCGGCTTCCCGGACTTCCTGTTACATATGAGTACTAAGCCACAACTCCGTGGCTTGAGCGTTCGATGTGACTGTAAAACTCTGCGTACTTTCCAGAACGCTAATATAACCTTAACGGAAAGCAACTTGTCTAGCATTTGGTGCAACAATCATCAGGGGTTTACTCTCTCCAAAGTTATTAAAGAGTTGCTGCCATTGTGTCCTTAAAACATTGTTTGTTGATGTTTAAATAAAGAACATAATTCAACATTTTAGCTTTGTCTTTTAATTGCTAAACTTTAGTAGAAACATGACTAAAAAGAATTGGTCTCTCGACGGAAGAGATTGGTTTTGTTTTTTATTGCTTATGGAGGAGTAAGGGATTAGACCTTCGACACTATGATCGCCCTTACGGTGCAAACACTGTACAGAAATCTCTTCTGACTTGCTGCGTTTTGGTCGGTATTACGGTAGGAAGTAAAACGAATATCAGCAAGAAACTGTTATTGTTCTGAATGTACGAAAATGAACAGTTCCCTACTTTGAGATGTTTGACACATTTGAAGGCCGGAAACAACGCAGGTGAGTTAGCTAACCAATAAATGCTTTGTATCACTGAATCAATGTTACCTGCCGTTCCATCTTGACATCGGCAAAATTAATGACTGGGGTATTTTGACCCATTCAAGAACACTAAGCCTAACATTAAATTACCGGACACTATTTTGTCGTCCTGAAACAATCATTTTATATAATTACGTAAGCCAAAGATAAAATTATTCATAATCTGGATATATTCAAATTGTATATTTTTTCTTTATTTCTGAACGCAATTTTTGTTTTAGAATTATTACATTGTGAAAAAAGGGTGTTAAGTTTTATCGAATTTGCTTTTTTTAAAGGGATACACAGGCAAATGAATGCCCAAAAAATTAAAACATATGCTCAAATAAGTTCAATATGAAAAACTTTAAATTCCCAGTATGTTTGTAATGAAATGCAGTCTTGAAAGTAAATATTTGAACGTTCTTTAACAGAAAGTAAAACGTGAACGAAATCACCGAGTTATTTTTAAAAAGGTCACGTGACAAAAACAACCAATCGTCGTTTCTCTTGGGTTGCTTTTTGCCGTAGATCACGTGACAGGTAATTCAACTGTTCAATCGTTCACTGCGAAATTTAGCGCGAAATCTGAATTTTCTTTCTAGACCCACGTGGGTCAAGTTAGGAAACCACCCGGTTTTTCATTTAAAAAGAGGAAATCTTTGTAACTGGGACTGATCATCGTATTTATTTCAATCACATTTATAGTATATTGATAGAAGAAATGAGAAAGAAAACATAAAACTTTTGCCTGTATATCCCTTTAAAGATTACAAAACAATGTTAACAAAATGAAAACAGTTTAATGAAACAGATAAACTGCTTTGCATGTTTCATTTAACTAGAACCATATTTGGCAGTATTTTCTGTTTCTTATTTTTTCGTCAGAAAGGCTGGGCAGTCAATTTTTTATGTTCCTGTAAGCTTCTTTCATTTATATCTTCCGCGTTTCTTATGCAAAAGTAGCGCGGGGTCGTATGATTTATGAATGACGGCATATACACAGCAGAGCACTCGTCATATCCGTTGCCGTTGTTGTTAAATCGCAGAAAACTAACAACCGTTGCTTATAGAAATCGGAGAAAAATTGACGTCAACGGATTATGCGGAACATCGCACTATTATCAAGTTTTGTGTGAATCTCAGGAAGACGCCAACACAGACGCCAAAAATGCTAGAAACTGCTAAAGTTTGCCTGTTTACCGGGCATCAATTTTCAAGTGGCACAAGCGTATAAGCAATGGCCGGGAGAGCATTGAAGATGACAAGGGAAGAAAATCAACCTTGACTGTGAGGTCAGATAGGGTCGTCGTTTCTCGCACAATAATATTGTATTATTACCACCGACAAGACCTCGATATCCCTGTTCGACACTGAAACCAAGGAAAAATCCCGGGAATGGAAGACAGACGGCTCTCCACCTCCAAAGAAGGCGCGACGGGCGAAGTCAATCGGAAAACAGATATACATCTTCTTCATGGACATGGCGGGGATGATATTACAGCATGCAGTACCCCTAAACACCACTGTGAACGCCGAGTACTATTCAAAGGGGTAAACTTATTGAAAACACTGTTTAAAGACAAAAATACTAGATTTTTAAATGAACATTAAAATATATACTAAATACTCTTGATAAATGTGCTGCACACCTTAATTTTTATTATCGCTTGTCTGTTTATCAGGTATTGCGGCGAGATCTAGTGCGATCCTTACGCCGTACGCGACCATCACTCCAACTGGACAGGGTTTTGCTACACCCGGACAATGCACCGAGCTATTCGGCCGCGTCTACCCAGAGATTAGTTTGCTGGACTTCTAGATTGTAGAATACGCACCCTATTCACCCGATATGGCTCCGATAGGCTTTCATGTCTTTCCGGTTGTCAAAGCTGCATTGAAGGGAAAGAAATTTGATTCGTTCCATGAACTGTCTATGGCAGTGCAGGGTGTTGTGGCGAGGTTTGATCAAGAATGGAAGACAGGAGTGTTTTTGACCAGTGGGTTCGCCGACACAACAAAAGTATTGACTTGGGCGATGTCTACATCGAGAAGAATTGAGCTGCAACCTCATATCGTGACGTAAAAATAGTTACGCTGACGGAATGGCGTTTTGACGTCGTGACGAGCTGCCTCGCATACGCTATTCCCTGTGTATGTCTACCATTATAGATTCCGAACCAGATGCCGTACAGACGTGAAATTTGTTGCCATAAAGATGCATTCTGGTCCTGGTAATTCTTGTTTGTTTTTTTAGGTATTCGTTTTTGAGTTATAACAAAAGTCTAGGTAATTCTGGGACAACCCTCGTATATCGGATGAAGTCATTCATTTTGAAATATAACTTTACAAAAAATAAAAGGAATAATAAATAAATAAATATAATAAGCGTTTTATTTTCTGCAACACGTTATAAGGTTTTGTAACAATCTTCTCTGTGATTGTACACTTATTATATATATAAAATTATATTCAACAATTACTAGCAGTCCTGGATTCAGAACCTTTAGTAGAGGGGCACAGTTTTCAACATTAAAATGTATTTTAAAGAGCAGTAATTTGTCTCAAACGAGGCCTATGGGTTCTAATCCTGCTACCTAAACGATATTTTCGTTCGTTTTCAGGCCGTATATAGAAGCACACAATTACATTTTGAAAATGGCATTTTGCTTTCCTTTGATTTTAAAGAAAAAGTTACAGCATATCAAACTTATCTTCAAGTTTCAGTGAAGCTCCTTAACTTCTCTTCTTTCTGTTGTTAGTTAAGGCATTCAATTATTCTCTGGATAATTAAAACTGTCTGCGGACTGGTTATACCGTTAGAGTATCATTCGTTATACATGTGAGTGATTATAGTAAACGTGAATGTAGCACAAGATAATTTATTCATAATAAACTCCACATATTCTTTCTATGTTTGTGCCGTTCGCTATTTAGAAAAATATACACAATACATATTTGGAATTTTAAAATAGCGAATGGCACAAAATGGAGACCTACGGAAGCATGAAAGAGGCATAAAACAATGTAGCGAGGATAAAGTCATTTAGTAACGATTTTACACGTAAATTGCATGAGACATAATAGCAGACATGTTTATTTAATTAATAATTATCATAAGAAATTTGCAAAAATTGTTCTAAAAGTTTACTAACAAGGGAGACATTTGTCGACTAAAAACAATGTGCTCTATGTTAAAAGATTAATTTTGCAGGAATTGCAAATATTTATGTAATTGTATATTATTTTTCAAAACGAATGACACTAGCAGAAAACTACAATTCCGTTTACTTGAGCGTTTAATGCGACATCCAAATTTGCTTATTCATTGTTCTATGCTTTAATGTTATGGACACATTCGTCTCTTCAGAATTCTTTGAATTAGCTTTAATTTGAACAACTTCTATAGAAGTTGTATCCAAAAATTCAGAAGTCTCAGCAAAAACATTACCTGAGGGGCTAAAATAAAGTTCCCATAATTCTCTGTCTTATGGATTCTGAATAGAAGGCATTTAAAGGCTTTTGTCCATATAAGTAGACGTAAAAACACCAGACCTTCGGGATAGAGCCATTAAGAACACATGGACAATGTTTTAGCAACTTAAATTAAAAGTATTAGAAAATACCGGAAAATCACATCAAAACAAATTTCCAACCTTTTTCTTCGTGTACGAAGTCTGAGCCTTATTTTATACCGTTAATTGTTAAGTTCTAACACATCTTATGATCAGAAGGAGTTTGCATAATAAGCTTAGAAAAAAGAAACAGTACACTACAACATTTTAGATGGAAATCTTCCTGACGTACAAAATAAGAAAAAGAAAATATTGCCAAATGTAGCTGTAATTTTATGAAATAGAAATCTTGCTTTGTCCGTTTCAATTTTTGTTTTCATTTTGTTTATAATGATTTATTACATTCTTAAGAATGTATTCAATTGTACTCTTACAATCCTTTCTCTTTTGTAACGGATTATTATCCTGAGACGAAAATTGAATTAAGAAATGAAAAAGAAAGAAAAACGACTTGAATATATCAAAAATATGAATTAATTTATCTTCGGCTTAATGGTAGTTTGTAATTATATAAAGTGACTGTTTTGGGCGATGGAATAGAATCAGGGAATCTTATGTATGGCTTGGTGTTCTTGGTGTAGTCAGGATACCCCAGCCGATATTCTGATGGAACGGCACAAAACATTGGATCAGTAACACAAACCGTTAATAGGTAAGCCTACTCTCGTGCATGGATTTTGGTCTGCGGTGATGTCAAACGTCTCAATGTAGGGAACTGTTAATTTTCATTCATTCAAAATGATTAGAGTTTTTCGCAGATTTTCGTTTTAATTCCTGTCGTTATAATGATCAAACGCGGCAAACCAGAACAGGTTTTTTAGAGTTTGCACGGAAAGAACGACCATAATATCGAAGATCTAATCTCTAGATCCTCCACTAACTTTAAGAATCAAAACTCTTCCGTCGAGAGGCCAACTTTTTTAGTCATGCCTCTACTAAATTGAATTAAGAGACAAAGCATGTTAGATGTTAAATATGTTTTTTATCAAAACATCATCTTACAATGCTTTCAAGCATACTGGAAGCAATTCATAAACAATTTTAGAAAGAGTAATCCCTTGTTGATTGCTGCACCAAATGCTAGACATGTTTCTCTCCGTTAAGGTTATAATATATCGTGGAATGCAATTTTGGGGCTTATTGACTTTGACGTTGTTAGCGAGAAAAAGCGAGAAAGATTGCCGCAATATTTTTGTTAAAAAATTGATCTGTTGTCACACGAAAACTCCGCTGTACAAATGATTTAGAATGGTTTACTAACAAGGAAAAGCTCTTACTGTACTAATCTATCACTCTGAATTTAGATTTGGTTGCATTGAACCTTTAGTAAGCAAGTTTCACAAGAAATCAATAATTTACATGGCCCACTGACGTCAATAAATGATGCAAGGTTGATTTTTGTAAACATGTGTTAAAATTACAGTTTGTTTACATTGTCTTTTAATTTTTTGATTGATTGCTTGCAATTGATATTGTTCCGGCATTAAAAATGGAGCATATGGATTGTTTAAGTAAGTTTTTTTGTGAATTTTGCGAATTTAATCAGAATTTAAAAGGTCTTGCTTTACCCTGAATTGACGCATTTTCCGTAGTTTTTTTTATTTCTTTTTTTATAGAAAACATGTAACTACAGCTTCTACAAATCAAAAGCGAAGCTATTGTCCATTGACCACTAACATGCAATTTATTTCTTTCAATAAACGTTGGTAGCCTGTGAAATTTGAAAATATTGAACCTAATCAGAGATCAAGGCATATGTTTTTTTTGGAACTAGTTAAGTGTCAAGGTTGTTGTCTCATGGGAAAAGGAGGAAAACTTTTTCACAGTTTTATCCGTCATTGTAAAATTAAATGAAGCTCTTTTTTCTTGGGTGAAAATCACAATCTAAAGGGATGATTTAAGACAAGATGAGATGTTTAGCACCTCTGAAATTTGTAAACAAATGTATTTTTAGAGTATCAGTTTTTAATTATTTAAAGTTTAACTAAATTTTATTTCCATGTATTCATTTTTCTTGTTTCCGATTAACAATATTTTCTACTGTAAGCAGGAGCTGAAGATTTTTTATGAACTTTGTGACAGTGCAAATTTAATTCTCTATGTATTTTAAACAAAATATACTGTCTCATAGTCTAGGTATTTTAAACAAAGATTGAGCTTTGTATAATATTCTCTGGTTGCTAAGAAACATGACTATGAACTTTCTAATTTTTATTTTCTTTTAATCTGAAAGAAAACTTGGGCTGCATACTATAATTTAGGTCTGTACATACTTTGATACACACACATATAAAAGTTGTAATTCCATATATATATATATATATATATATATATATATATATATATATATATATATATATATATATAAAGCGTTCAGGAAAGTACGCAGCGTTTTACTGTCACAACGAACGCTCAAGCCATAAAGTTGTGGTATACTACTCATATGGAACAGAAAGTCCGGGAAGCCGATAAACAAGGTAATGTACAAAGTGCAGGATTTGTGATTGTGTTGAATGCGTGCGTCGGTAAGGAGGTAATTTGGTTATCACCCAGTTTCAATTCTAACATGGATGTAACTCCACTGAAATCAATGTCCGTAGTAGTCAAACAGTTCGTAAACATTTTAAGCCTGCTTGGAACGTTAGTTAAGCCCAGAGTCTACAATTTCAATCTCCTTAAACATACTAAATATGATTAAATTAAGCAAACATTCAAAGACGCAATATCATCATCTAAGAAGGAATTGTTGAAAAGATAAAAATCACCCGGATATGCGTGAAAGTCACATTGGATATTACTGATTTCAACTGGTTTCGTGTCTGAACAAAAAAGTACTGTTGGATTCCTATTACTCACCCAAAAACTTCTGATCGAAACAGCGCTTCCAGTGAATCCATCTATGTACAATTTTGCTTTTCTTACATTTGTAAATGCAGGTAGCTAGTTAACTGAAGGAGGTCAAACTGAGGCGAAACTTGATGATGTTGCAAGCGGATAAGTGAAGTACAAATTGGTCGAAAAATGCTATTGGATTTGACATCAAATTGAGATTTTCAAAACTTATATCAGACAATGCTGCCGAAAGTGACCTCTGGCGATTGTCAGAAAGGTCAAGACTGAGTCTTTTTCGTTTTATTTCAAGACCGAATAAAGCACCACTGTTTACACTCAAAATATTTTTGGTTGTTTGGTTTTTTTATGTCCTACGTATTTTTAGGTCACATCGTTAGACTACTTAAGGCTTTGAACATAACTATCATCAAAATGTTTCTTCTTAATTGACCAAAATCTGTTGATATTTACTGATTCCTGAGTTCAGGAGATAGAACGTCGAAAACACGGTAAGGTTAATTTAATGCTTTTTGTCTGGAATGAATTTGATTAGACAGTAGAATGTCTAAAGGAATAAATATCTGTTAAAACTACTCGCTACTTTGTGAGAGAATACTTAACGTATTCAATCTATAAAAATCAAGCAGTTTTTCACCTAATCAAGAAAGTGGGACTCTATGCCGTCGTCTTTTTGAAACAGCAAATGCTTCGACAGCTGACTTTTGGTAAAGTATTATAATCATTGTTTTAAAACATAATAATAACAAACATACAAAAAAATAACCTGACTGTATTATGGTTAACTGAGTGACCCAATGGTAGGCTTATTTCATAGATCAATAAGATATGTGACCAGAAATTTAGAGTTTATCTAGATAACTTCTGCAATTCCCACAGTCGTCATAAAAACGCTTAAATTTTTCTTCCTATCTCTTATGCGGAGAATTCAGGGACAAAGAGGGTATGAATGTATGCATTCTTTGAAAGTGTACCATATTTTTTGTCGTAATATTTGGACATTTCATAAGTTATGCGTTCGTCCCTCTTTCCGTTTGTTTCCGGGCTATTTCTAAACACACTATTGCTCTCTGTAGAGGATGTAAACATTGTTAGGAAGTTCTGACCGAATTTTGATTATGGCAATTTGATAGTTCGTTTTCGTGCTGTTTTTCATAAAGGAAGCAACTGCAATTGGAACAAACCTTGATTGCATCTTCAGCATGTTGAATATGCATACTGTCTGGATTAAAGGCTCGAATAATTTATACTTAGTTGTGGTCATTTGATTGTTAACAAGAACCGTGCTGTTTCAAGAACTAAAGTCTTGAAACCAACCAAACTTTATATAAGTCAATCAGACTTGTTTCTGTAGAAAACTGGTGAGTTGTCTCATTCTTAACAAAAATAACTTAATAGTGGACAAAGCGTATCCGTAGGTGTTATCAATATTCTTGTTTTGAAAAAGATTTTATTCGTCTCAAGATAAATGTCTGAGAATATAGGCTCCCTCGGAAAAGCTTTTGAAAATTTTAAAACAGTTAAAAGTGGCAGTTTGTTTATCATGAAGAAACTGATTTAACCAAACCTTTCAGGAATGTCGATCTCACCGGCAACCAGTATCGAGGATAAATGAACTTAAAGGTAGACAAAGAGAAACAAAGAGCAAAATTGATAATCCTAAAATGAAGTCATATACCAAAGTTTGACGTCAAAATCCATCTATAAAGTTAGAGCTAGATAAATATAAAAGATTTTCTTATCAAGGTAATATCAACTTTATATAAAAAATGTCACCTGAACAGTTGTCATAGAAACGGTCAAGAAGAAATAGTAAGTAATAGCCATTATATTAAGGCTTTTTTTAGTTCAACGTCGTGTTTGATGAGATCTAAAAATACACCATTTTTCCGATTGTCCATGAAAATAATTTTTGTAAAAAGGGATAGTTGAAATAAAAGGCTATTTGCCTTTTATCCATAGCGTCAGCAAGATGCAATGCCGCACCAAGAGATGAGGCTGTATGATAGAATTCGTTGTATATATTACAAAAGGTATTGGCGGCTGATATTAAGAGAGAGAGAGAGAGAGAGAGAGAGAGAGATTTGCTGTAATCGAATGTAAATATATCATCCGATATAGTGAAATAAACCTTCACAGCCATTTATGCAATCAAGTTTCACTTTTTTCAGTTTGGAATTATCACTTTTACCTGAAACGAATGAATTTGATGTAAGTCTGAGTCGTGGTGTTCATAACTGGTTTAAGTAGTAGTTTGAAACTTAAGACGTTCGAAACATAGTTTGAGACGAGTTAGGGAGTCTGAATAGTAATTAAGTTTAGGCCGGGATAAACCTGGGTTAAAAGTTTGCCTCAAATTTGCAGTGCAGTGTATACTCATATCTGTAGGTCTCTCTTACCCCTAACTTACCTTAGGGCGGGCGTTATATAAGTGAGATTATAAATGTTTGTATCCAATTTAGGGCCAGACTTGCTAAGGAAAAAACATATCATTTAAGGTTGTAGAAGTTTTCTAACTAAATATTTTTACTTGTTTGACACCCCTCCATTTTTGCAAAATTTCTAGTGACCGCATTGAAAGGCGGTAACATAGAGCATTTTATAATTTGTCCAAGTTAAGCTGAAAGCATCAATGGAAACTGCACTGGATATCTTGTCTAATCTGTAGATAAATAAATAAATAAATAAATAAATAAATCATTTTTACGACAGTATATAACAATTGTTTTCTTAAGAATGCTGCCAAGGGGTGACCACACAAGGTCATCATTCATTTGACGTGTTCGCCAACTATGTATTAAAGTTTAATGAGATACGATTAACTACTTTCATGTTAAGCAACACAGTCATATTTCTCATTCAATATGATTTAAAAACGCTTTCAAACTTCCGAGGTTAATTTGATACATTCGTTAAGGTCTGGTGATGAAAAAATAGAAGCCAGTGTGACATAAAATCGTCTTAAAATGATCTTTCTTTCCAAACGAAAAGGCTATCTTTAAACATGGAATTGTTTATCGTGGTAAAAAAACAATAATGTTTAGCGTATAACATTAAAAACCATTACAAGCACAGGGCCTATGAGGTTTAAACCATGACTAAATACACAAAAAGTAGCAGTACATTTTAATTCTGCAAAAGTATGGCCTTGACATTTAAGATAGGGACCTGAAATCTATGTGCAAAACATCAACATTTTGTGGGTAAAATTTGTGTCAAATTATTTCAAAATTCCCTGATGGTTAACAAAGTTAAAGAGCGGACATGTAATAGGATGACCTCTGAATGTGACCTTGACTTTGGATGTACCTAGCTTGGAGTTGCATGCAACAGATGGCCTCAATATGATAAATGTTTGTACAAAATAACTTCGAAATTCTTTCATACATGAGAAAGTCTTTTCCGGTAAATCAGTGGACCCAACGACCGACGTGGTGATTCCTAGATAACCTTCACTTTCGTTTGTTAGGGTCATCACTTCTTTTTTATATAGTTCAGAAAAATAACTTCCTGATGTTTAACTCTGCATGTATAACTTCAGAAAGATAATCCACAAGTTTATTTTATTTTAGTTTCTACAGTTATTTTTATCAGAAATGAGTAGACTACCAGTTAAAGGTCATGTGACACGAATTTTTGACCTCGAAATTTTCATATGAGCGAAAAATATATATCTTAATATGACTGTTTAACAAAAAAACGCAGGTAATTTTCATCTTATAGATGTTTTTATAGCAAATTAAAATCCATATTTTACGCACTTGGTCACGCGCACCTGTCACGAGCGAAACCGGAAGTGACGCACATTTATCCCTTCCCACTTTACACAGCTGCCTGGATTGTTAACAAAAACTTTAAAATTATGATGGAAAGTGAAAATGTAGACTGAATATAGTAAAACAAACAAAATTGAACAAGTTAAGCTAACATTATGAATATACATTGAAGATTTTTTAAATAAGTAATTTGAAATTTTGATGGAATTACGAAGCCAATGAGCAATATTATATAGAGGCTAGTTTAATCAGGGTTATAGAATTAAAAGATACATCAGTGAAAATATCTAGACGAAGAGATATTTTTCAAATTACTGATCCAAAAAGATTTTGAACATGCTTACTTTTATCTGATGCAGTTTGTTGGAAGACTTTATTAACTAACTCCAATCGAGAGATTTTTTCCATAAAAAACATTCTCCTTACAGTGATGTGTTGCTTATTTGTCTGTGGTATATTTTGCCTGAGGTGCGTGTAAGTAATCTTTGCCTAGATCAGAGACGTAGATTTACGTCTCTGCCTACATCTATGATTTTTTACATTATAAATGCATATCTTTTTTTTTGTTGCTTATTCATTCTACATATTATTGGAAAACAAAACAATAATGATCAAAGAACAAATAATATGAAGAAGCCCTAAAAACTACGTCAAAATAATAACACACACACATTGTTTTTTGTTTTTGTTTTTTTTCAATAATTTGTCCACATTAAGAAGTCGAATGACTTTTTTTAATTTTCATCATAAATAGATTCATTACATTTAATTATCTAATTAAAATATGTATCTACATGGAAGCTTCTCAACTAAAAATCATTCAGACATGTTAATTGGAACAAGCTATTACATAATGTTTTCACAAGTGTGACTGATCAAAAGTAATACAATCAATTTGTTAGATCACTTGCCATAAATTTTTGCTATTTGTCTCAACTTTATCATTGATTGGGTCATAAAAATGTTAATTGCTTTGTTTGACAGCTATGCAGAATATACAAGGGTCCACTTTGGGCAGGTTAATTTGCATAAATCCCACAGTATAAGGCGTGATTTATGGACCTTTGACATTTCATTGGATATTAATTTATAAGCAGACACAAATTTCTACTTGATAGACATGCCATATTATTATTTTTCAAACTATATCCCAACGTGAAAAAACATTGTAGTGTGAATTTCCATTCCAGTGAAACAAAATTTAATGTTAACACAATAGATCACCTAAATTCACTTCAATTTTACTACACTTAAATGAAAAAGCATTTGTTTATGACGTAAACATCAATCGAGGATGTGTTACCATCATGTAAAAACGCGGAGGAGATGGTTTTATATAGAACCACAACATGGAAGAAATTGGAATATTTATTAATATTTATTAAGGTAAAATCACAACCCGTTCTCCCGGCACAAAGTTGGATTTTACTTATAAAAATCGAGAAGTAATCACATTATTTTATATAATTTACAATTTATAGCATGTTATCTTTATAAGTGTGCCTTTATCGTGTTTCTTGGTCTTGTGGTTTAGTATTATTTTTTCATTTAAAAACGGATGTATTATGAGCAGTGTAATTCTGCACTACTGCCTGGTAAAGTAGGGATAAATCTACGTCACAGCCAAAAAATGCGGCGGAAACTACCGATGTCGAAACGGAAACAGCCGATCATCAAAAACACGTTTTTTCTTATCAAAAGCAATATTTTCATATTTTCGCAGTTAAACCATTTTAATCAGTACATTATGATTATTTTGAATAGACAAAGTTGCTATAGTCGTGTCACATGACCTTTAACTAAAATGACATAATCAATACTCCCAACCCTGATTAATAAAGTTGTTTAAGATTACATCTGTAAAGACAATGCTTTTTATAATTTAATTAATTTACATTGATCAATCTATGTGTAGATACGGCGATACATTATTCTATGTGTGTTAAAACCAGCTTAACATACTGTGAGAGATGACTGCCATTCGTAGCAGGCACACCTTTTATATTCGTCTGTTGACCTCACTTGGAATTGTTCTCTTCTTTTGGCACCGGCTAAAAACAGGTAAGTTTATTTCAATTTACTGCATTTCTTGTGTGTTGTTCTTATCTTTACGTTTATGTCTGTGTGTTTTTTGCGTAGCTGTATTTAAATCGATTTTGACCTTCATTTTCAACGAATGACATTGTTTAAAACACAATTTTCAGTTGAAGAAGGAAGTTTGCCGTAGGTTAAAAGCGTTGCAGTTAGGAAATTTTCGGGCAGCATTTGTAATTGTTAGTGAAATCGCGTCTGAAAATAATGTAATGCTACTAACATTAATACAGCCGTAAAATAAATATCAGCACGTTCTAACCATGAAAAATAATACTAAATCGAATAATGATATACAATAAGTTATTTATAATTTGTTATTTTGTAATTTGATATTGAACATGATATTGACACTTTCAACGTTAGACTCAGCATGTTTTTATCAATAGCCGAAACTGTATATGGTAATCGGACAATATATTAATATATGCTTTCAATATATCCCAGTGACAGAAAACTATACACCTATAGGGCATATCTACGCCGATCATCTTTTTTGCAGATATTAATTGTTTATATGTAGAATCGCGAGTATTCCTGTAAAGCTCAAAATTCGCCCACACATTGCAACTAGACTGACACGCATTTATAAAATGTCTATATTTGTTATTTTTATATTACTAGAATCTTGAGCATACAGGAAATATACAGTCTATCAAGAATTGTAAGGTGGTAACATCTTAAAGTAGCACATGACAAAACGATTCCATATGTAAATCTTCATATCAAAGTAAGTATTGTCTAACGTGACGAATGAACGGCACAAATACACATCAGGTTTGTTGTAAAGCTATGTTACCTATTTTAGGCAGATGCTCATAAACAGGTAAACAATATTGTTTTTTAACGTTTTCAATTTTTACTTTGATACAGTCTTAATAGTCTTTATCTAATAAGAGCGAATTCTTAAACTTCCAACAATTTTTTCATGTTTGAATTCTTCAAAACAACAAGAAAATAAAATTACCGAATGGTCCGATCTGTAACTCAACAACTTATATGATTCTCTTACGAAAAATAGTAAATCATTAGTAACTAGCAAACAATCTAACCTTCCCTGTTCAATGGGATTTAACCGTCGCAATGCATATTTTAAACATCATCAAATTATTTCCTTTCCTTTTCAATAGTAATACAAATATAGGTAGCCGGTTGAGCGATATTATGTCATAATGCTTCTTTTCCCTTATAAAGTAAGCCTGTATATTGATTTATTTTATGCTCATAAAAAGAAAAAAAAACTGGTCATGTCCGAACTTTAGAAATCTTTAGTCAAGCCTGCAGTTGTGCCCGTTCAAGGACAGACGTACGTTGCCTGTTTGTGAAACGTTTTAGGTTGAAATGAACAGTTTAAATGTCATCGAACATTTTTTATATATATTTTAAGGTTACGATGGCTACTATACGAACTTGGATCAACCTTATCAAAAGCTATCTCTATTAGCAGGTGAGAATAAGACTTACACGGAAGAGTATCTACAAGCAGACTACCAGACAACTTCAGAACCAGTCGAAGCCACCCGTTTCTCTGCTTACATGAAAACAGACGACCAAAGAACATATTTATCAGAGAGAAATAATTTTTCAATATCGGAAAAAAACAAAACTGTCGAAAAGCCTGATGATATGGTGACCCACAGCAAATTGCTCCCGAATCCAGAACAAGTGTTTAATGAAATGGACAGTAATAAAAGAAAAGGACAAACTATTTTGCCATCTATAACACTTCAAAAGTCGAAACAAAAACCTTATTCAAAACCGATTTTGATGAAATCCAAGATTAAGAAAAAAACTCTTTTAGGACACTCAGAGAAAGCTTTAAAATCTAATCGGACATATCAATTTTCACCGAAGGTGGAAAAAGCTAATGCCAAAAAGAGCCATAGAAGAGACATGGTAGCTTCTAAACATTATCACAAAACCAGCAAGCTGCAAAACGTATCAGAATTTCGAAACACTACCTCAAGAACCTCGAAAAATACGACTTTAAATTATTGTCCTGAATCGCCTTTTCAGTCAGCAGAAGAAATTGACTTCCCCACTGTCAAGGATGGTTCTCCGCGAATTACACGAATAATTCATCAAATATTTACTGACGAGTATGTTCCAGAGATGTACACGTCACACATTCAAAGTTTCGTGAAAAATAACCCAACTTGGCAGTATAGATTCTGGACGTATAAATCTGGACTTGAACTTCTGAAGAAATCCCATCCTTATCTTGTAAAAGTATACAGTGACTTCGGGAACACCGTTCGGAAAGCGGATTTACTCCGTTATGCAGTAATATACAAATTCGGGGGCTTTTACTTTGACTTAGATACGGATAACTTACGGCCTTTAGACAGGGTGACTATGAAATACGCATGCATTCTTCCAGCCGTTCCATTCGAGCAGAGCGTTTTAGTTATACGGAAACCTTTTCATATGGTCAATGGTGTAATAATGTGTCGCCCTAAACATCCTTTCTTTAAGCAGGTTCTTTGGAACCTCAGGAATGCGCAAACAAATGGGTGTGTCTCCGATGCCACCGGCCCTATTTACATTACTCATGAGTTCATGAGATACGTTGGAATATCGGAAGCAGACTTAGCAAAAACTAAAATGGATAAAAGCAGTAACTCGCCATATTTTTATAAAGGTCAAATGAAAGAGGATGATAATAATGCAGTTTACGTTCCAAATTCTCAATACTTTATGGACAAAGTAAATCCTATTTTTGTAAAGGAAGACGGTTTTATTACAAAAGTCTGCAAAAAAATTTCAGAGTTACCTCCCCTTTCAAAATGTGCCTGTGTGGAACTGGAAAGACGGAGAAAGGTTCGGAATAACAGAAAGTATACGTTTACTGTTCACCATTTTTACTTCCTGTGGGGTAAAAACAAAAACTTTATTGATAATCTTAGAAAAATCCACATAAGAAAAGTAGCACCTAATTGCATTTTATATACAGGGTGAATCTTTTCTTTAATAAGTACTACCTTTTAACTATACTCTATCTGTTAGGAGTGTAATTCGTCATTATGTTTTCAGCAAAATTAACTGGAGGTACACCTGCTTCTATTAATCAATTCAAGCAGTTCTTTACCCATCCAAAGCTGGATTAACGATGTCACGTGCGTAACAGGATCTCAACTGTATGAATAGTTTTTTGTCAAAGTAATAGTTTGTTCTCAAATTGTCTAAAGCATCGGCCTCATATTTAAAACATACGATGATTATGGAATTATATGTTAAATTATTATATTTCAATTAAATCAGCATTGGTTGTTGTCCTTCGACTGTACATGTAATGATGTACGGTATGGACAAGTTACACAAGTTCCAGATTGACTGAAGATTTTTTTTGCAATATGCACTTACAGAACCACTCATAGTATGTCGTTAAACAATGTTAAACTAATCAAAATCTCAGCAGTACCGTTCTGAGATGATTTGTATCTGTCCATATAATATAACTGCAAACGATATGGTGTACCATTTATTCTTTACAATTAATTGTTTATAATTCATATTAACTGCACTGTTTTAGATTTCGCTATCTCGATGTTGCACTTACAAATGTTTGTAATGAATGGTTAATATTAATTGCTTGAGATTGGCAACAGTCAAAATACTGTATTATAATTCTCATATGTCCTGTCTTTACAGACAGGTGTAAAAAGAAATCCTGGAAACTGAAATTTTGATTCTTTCTATCGCCTACAAGGTACATAGTGACCACGTGGTCGAATATGACAAGTAGTCCATTACAGAACCTGCCGTCCCTCAGATTATAATTTTGTGCAAGTTGCATTTAGTAGAACCAGTTTGTTCAGGGATTTTACACTTACTTATAGTCTTATCTCTTTTGCTCTTTTGTTTTTACTGTAAAGGTCCATATGTGCTCGTGTCTTGCAGTCCAACCTTCCCGAATTTGTCAGATAGACACATGGTGCAAAAATAGATTAAAACCTTAAATATGTTAGAAACTTTCACCGTTCAACAATGCAAAGGCCATGACTACTCCATAACCACAATCATCTCCCTCCCCAAATCGGAATTCATAAACTGTTGACTTAGGGGCAGATCAATAAGATATGAAAAGAAAGTATCTTAACGCTTACTTCCTGGGATGTACTTCGGTTTTCCATACGAATGAATGGGCGGAGTAGTAATACAGAAATATGAACATTGTTCAGCTTCGATAGAATTCAATAATCGACGGAGAAATTTTCTTTTTCATTTATTTCACTTGATTTCACATTTAGCCTCTGCTTATTCTCGTACTGATATGTTTCTGAACAAAATTGTTTCCTTTCTACGTTCATATGTCTGATAAGTTTATCGATATCGAGTGACCGTCAGTATAGATCTATTTAGTGTGGCATATTTTATCTGTTTATAACTTTGCACATTTTTATTTTAGGTAACGTAATTAGTAACCAGCTCTTGGGATATTTTAATGCAGAATTAAAGATAATCGATCCAGTAGTGCTTTCAACGATTTGATTTCATCTTTACAGATAAAAATGAAAATGTGACACTTGGTGGTCTAAATAAGGCATACAGAATTTGTCGTGCGATTTTAGAAGATAACCTCTTTTCAGCGGATATGTCCTATTTAGGTCAAACACAAGTGTGTTCTCATTTCAGAACACTACTCCTTTCTATGTGCATTTCAATAGATGTTAAAAGTTCTTACCATCTAAATGCTGCCATCATATATGAACTTAAACATTTCAGTTTCATGTACATGTATATCATTCACGGCAAACAAGACATCTTATTAACATTCTCAAAAAGGCTTTTGTCAGAAAAATGGACCCTGGTCTTTACGTCAAGAATGAATAGCTGTATTTACTGTCGTCTTAATGAATATAAGACCAATACCAGTCAAGCCTCAAACATTGAGCACGTGCCACACTCATTTTAGAATAGAATAGAATCATTCGCATACGCACACACGCACACGTGTGATGTTCTCATGTTTGACAAGAAAATTAGACATGGGTGGAGATTTTACGGGTGTACGCTCAACTAGTTAATAAAGTCACATTCTGTGATAAACTATTCGCGTACAGAAAGCCTGTTATAGTACAAAGTAACAAGATTTATTGGCGACGGCAAATACAGTTGTTCAACTTCCTTTTTTATCAAGCTTCTAACTAGCTAGCTTAATGTCTGAGAGAGAGAGAGAGAGAGAGAGAGAGAGAGAGAGACGCGCACAGACGGACAGACATATAGATATAGACAGACACAGCGATTGGATGGATGGATGGATGGATGTATAGATGGATGGATGGATACGAAGACTTTGTTCACGGTATTATTCGTGGCTTAAAGATGGTGTTCTTCATAATCATTGGATCGAATGTGGGACATTGATTAAAACTGCTTTTTTTCAAGGTCAAAAGATTGGTTAGAAAAGATTGCCGAACCACATTTACAAGCACAGTATTACAAGACCTTGAATAAATCGACGACAAAGTACAGATAAATGCTATCAATATGATAAATAATGGATCTTTGTTCACGCTTAAGTATTTAACATTAATTATTCAATATATTAAGGCAAAATTCAATTTGTTTTTTTTTAATTTTAACATATCTAGCTTTTTTCAACTTTATTCAAGCCTTGTGGTTGAACTTTTTACCAGCTTTTAAGGTCATCACCTCACTCACAGAGATTTTGTGACCTTGACATCTATGAAAATAGACGTTTAGCCTGTAATGTCCTGCAGTTTATCTTATCTACAGGACAGTCAAGAAGAGAAGTGTCATTGCTGTTCAGTCGTTGTTTAAAGCAACATGGAGGCTCCAGCTGGTCGACTGACTGTGAAGGTTTGTTTGCATTATATCGAATGATTTATTCACATTCGACTATAGTTATAGTAAACATAATCTCTCTATCTCTATGTCCTGCAGTCTGCTAATATTTTTGCAGTGCAGTGGCAGTTATAGTTTTCATAGACTGCAAATTTCTTTTGCACAAAAAATGATCAATTTAACATCAAGTTAGAAGCTACCATGACTGTGACTATTTCCTTGTTTCGGGGGCATTCGTGTCTGTGACACATTACTTGTTTCTTCTGTAATCGCGATATTACCTTGATAAGAATTTTTTTTACATTCATCTAGTTTTAAAATAAAGATAAATGTTCACGATATATTGAGGTGTTTGGTGTCAGTTTTAGGATTGTAAATTTTTGCGCGTGGTGTAACTTTGTCAGTATTCATCGTCGGTACTGTAATGTCTACCCATGATAAGCTCCGCCTACTAGTCAGATACTGATAAACACCTCCCACTCCTAGCGAATGATATGCATACCCAATATCATATACGGACAGTATATTTTGGAGTGTCTTAGCAGAAGGTTGTAAATAAATACTTCATATAACCATCCCGTGTTGGGTCTTGCTATCATGAGAACATTACAGGTATTGGTTGCCGGTAAGATCGATACTCCTGAAAAGTCTGGTTAAATCAGTGAGTTATGTTCAACGGTAGGATACTACGTCATCTTGTACCTGTTTTATGCTCTCTTGCAGATCAACTCTTCGGTGCACAACATGATTTTTTTGAACTCTACAGATTTTTTTATTGAAAAAGACAATTTTACCTTTCAAGCGAAGGTTGTTGACAATAAATGGTCCGCGGGAGAGCATAAAACAGGTGCGCAATGACGTAGTATCCTACCATTGATATTATTCTTTAATATACTGTTTGTTAGAGCAGTTTATTTATTTTTGTATCAACCGAGGGAGTGAACATTCTCAGACATTGATCTTAAGATGTACAAAATATGTGGGAAAAAACCACATGTATTTCAAAAACAAGGATATCGGTAACAGCAAACACCGACGGATACGTTTAGTTCATAATTAAGTTATTTATGTAAGGAATGAAACATAGCCCGGATGACGGATGACGGACACTTTGATGCCCTTTTCAGTATAGCTCTGGTCTAGAATTTAACTATTCCTGCAGATAAGGTACATTTTAAAAAATGTGTTATTTATACCCTCTATGTCTCTGAATTGTTACACAAGAGAAGGAAGGAAAAACTTAATCGTTTTCTTTAATGGCATTAGTGGGAATTGCACAAGTGATTTATATAAGCTCAGTTTTTGGTCACATGTTATATTGATCTATGAAATAGGCCAACCTATGGGTCACACAGCTACACCTAAAATACAGTCAGGTTATTTAGTTGCAAGCGTTCATATATGTTTAACGACAACAGGCGCTTTGTAAATGCGTCGATAGCTCAAAGTTTTGCCAACTAAAACGTGCCATCCCTTTAATCAGATGTATTGATGCAGAAATCAGCGTTCCCACAATTTGGAATCACGAACTTGAACGTTAAGTCACGCCAATATTTATTATCAGAAGTTTGTTACCGTTTTTGAGAACATTCCACCTAAGACTCTAAGAGTAACAACCTGATTTACGAATAAACAAGACAGACCTTGCTCAGTTCGACAATACAAAAACAACAAAATTTAAAAAAAAACAACAAAAAAACAAGGTTATGCATGGAGAATGATGATGTAAACTGTAGTCTACCTGTAAGGCGAATAATAATAATAATAATATCTTACCAAACGTCAGCTGCCAGTAACGTCTTCTCATTCTAAAAGGTGAGGTCACAGACGTTCATCAAATTTTCTCGCTTATAGGGTAAGCTGCTTGATTCTTTTATGCTTAATACGTTCAAGATTCTCCCACAGCAATAGTGAGTACGTGAAACGCATATTATATGAACGGAAATTTTAGGCAGAATTTTATTTCTCTTGACTTTGCCAGTGATGTAGAAAATACGGTTTCATAAATCTTTCCAAACAGTTATTTCATCACCCGCGCAAATGATTTTGACATCTATCACATTTTTTTTCAGGTACTGCTGACTATTTGCTTATGCTGTGTTGTCGGAACACATAGTTTCGTTTTTGATCAACAAAACAACCAGGAATGTTTCAAAGCATGCAGGTGCTCCTCTATCTATACTGTTTTCGAGATAGATTGTGATAGTATCAACCTAACTCGTTTTCCAAGTTTCTACCTGTTAAACACCGGAACCAGTGCATATCAACAGATCTGGATCAATTTACGGGAAAACAATTTGACGTCAGTTCCGTTCAAAGCCTTTGGTAATCTAACGATGAGACCAGAAAGAACGTGGGACATAAACCTAAACAAAAATAAAATTTCCAGCGTGAACAATGCTGCTTTCAATGGTTTTGAAACAAAAATACTCAGGCTTGACCTTTCCGAAAATCGCCTGACGTCACTTCCGGCGGCATTTTCTGATTTACATTTTGACAGACTAAATTTGATGTCAAATCCAATAGCATATTTCGACCCATTTGTACTTTACTTCTCCGCTCACAGAATTGATTTCTTTTACGTTAGTTTGACCTCCTTCAATAATTGGCCACCTGCATTTACACATATAGATGCAGCAAAATGGTTCATAAATGGATTCAACGGAAGTACTATTCCGATCGGAAGTTTTGGTGGGAGTAATTGGAATCCAACTCTACTTTCTATTTCTAACACGAACCTGGTTGATATCAGTAATATTCTATGCGACTTGCACGAACATCTGGGCGAACTTTATCTCGTAAACAATGCCTTCCTAGATGTTGATGCGTCATTCAATGTGTGCAAAAATTCAACGAACGTTGGCTTACTTAAGACCATTGATATTGAAGGTTCTGGACTTACTCACGTTCCAAGCAAGCTTAAAATGTTTAAAACCCTTCAGTCTGTGCGACTCAATAGAAACAACATAACAACAATCACAGACAATGATTTCAAGGGACTTACATCCATGACAGAACTAGCATTGAACGATAACCCAGTTACCTCCATATCGGCGCATGCATTCGACACAAACACAAATCTGCGCTCTCTACAGCTATTTAATACTTTGCTTATCGACATCCCGGACTTCTTGCTACATATGAATGGTATACAACTCCATGGCTTGAGCGTTCGTTGTGACTGCAAAACGCTGCATACTTTCAAGAACGCTAATATAACGGAGAGCAACATGTCTGGCATTGGGTGCAACAATCATCCGGAGTTTTCTCTCTCTAAAGTTGTAAAAGAGTTGCTGCAATTGTGTCCGTAAAAATATTATGTGATGGTGTTTTAATAAAGAACATAATTCAACATTTTGCTTTGTCTCTTCCTTTTTCTTTCTAAAATTCAGGAGAGGCATGGCTAAAAGGAAGTGGGCCTCTCGACCAAAGAGTTTGGTTTTGCTTTTTAAAGTTAATGGGGGAGTAAGGGATTAGACCTTCGACTCTATGATCGCCCTTACAGTGCAAACATTGTACAATAATCCCTTCTGGCTTGCCGCGTTTGGTCAGCATTACGGTAGACAGTAAAACGAAAATCAACGAAAAACACTAATTGTTCCGAATGAACGAAACACTTACGGTTCCCTACTTCAAAATGTTTGACAAATCTTAAGGCCGGAAAACACACAAGACAGCTTGCCAAATAAACGTTTTGTATCACTGTACCAATGTTATCTGCCGTTCCATCTTGATATCGGCAAAGTTTAATGACTGGGGTATTTTGACCACATCTAGAACACTGAGCCTTACATTAAATCACCGGACACAATTTCGTCGTCCAGAAACATTTATATAAATACGTAATTCAAAGATAAAATGATTTATAATTTGGATATATTTAAATGGTATATTTTTATTTATTCAGAACACAATTCTTGTTTCAGTATTCTTACACTACGAAAAAAGAGTGTGAAATTTTAAAACAATGTTAACAAAAACAAAAACAACAAAAAAAAAACAACAAAAAAAGTTTACAGTTTCTATTTCCTAGGCTTATAACGCGAAGCCCATCCTCGTCGCACCCGCCCCGCCACGCGCGATCATGAGATGTCTTGTAACTTTCAATAAACATAACTTGGAAAACCAACCTCCGTTCACGAAGAAAGAGACTGGAAGTTTGTTTTAATGTGATTGTCCGGTACTTTTTAAAAGCTATTCATATCTGTTGTTCTGTACAAAAGAGATAAATTTGAATGAGTACCAGCTGGTAAGGTTATATAAGACGAGCCGATATGCCCAGTGGATCTCCTCGCAGGTTACTAAAACTTTGTCCCTGGAGTTTATATTTTGGCTCTACCCGGCAGCCTGGTGAGTTTACCTCCACTTACATAGACACAAACCTTTAAATGTTTTTAAAAGCCATAAGAAAGTGAATTGTGGGACCTTTTCCAGGAATATTCCAATTTTGCCCCTGGAATAATGGTTTTGCTCCAAACCGGAGCACAAATGTTTCACATAGCCATACAGACAAACTCTTTAAACCTTCTTGTCAGAAACTAAAAAGCTGAGACTTCTGAAATTTTGTTAGTAGACCTTTACCTTAAATGTTTGTCATGGCCCATTTAGAGATTTATGTACTTGGACATCGTCGGAAACCCACGTTCGATCCATTCCGTTTCACTCTATTTATCTACCGTGGGACAATTGGCTGGTAAAATTTCGTACTCATGAATAATTCATTACCTACTTTCATTGGTTTCCGTAAAATTTCCCTTGCGGAATCTCAGCCAATGAAATTACTTGTTACAATTTGCCTTTCGCGCCTATGTTTAAATCCTGGGAAATACGTCTATTTTAAGTAACTTGTCATTAGGGGGCAGGGGACATATTCGAACTTTGGCCCTGGTGAAATTTCTTAATAAAACAGACTTGGTGTTTTGAAGGTATTGAATATTATTGAGAATGTTTTGTCAGTGTAATTCTTTGTCATTTGTGTGTAGGAAATGAGCAATATTTCTGGATTTGTGCACGAAACTAAACATTTGGTAGCTTTGTATGCATTTTTGACTCTTCAAAAGGAGGTATGTAAACTGAAAATGTAAACATTGACTGCTGCTGCAAAACCGGCGAGGGACTTTGATTTTATTTTGTGAAAAATCTAAACGTATGACCGCTACTTTATTGGGCATTTTTGAAGTTTTCAATAACTGTACTGCAGATAAATATTAACATTTAAAAAAATTGGGGCTATTTTGAATGTTGTACATCTTCATGAAGTTTGGCCATATTCAGCTTTTTCCACTGTGATTTTGGGTGGGTGGGGGAAAATATATATTGCTATCAGATTTTATTATCAGGAACAATGAATGGAAACTGCTATTTTCTTAAATGTATGTTATATATGCTTGAATAATGCAAAGTGACAGGTTTGTTGCTTGTGTAGAATGTTTCGAAATAATAAGAATGGTATTCACGGCCACTCGGACCTTAGAAATTGCTCATTTTTATGTCCCCTGCCCCCTTATGCCTACTCTCCACACTGAAGAGTGTCTATTTGTAATGCGGCATCTCATTCGACGAAGAGTTACATCCCTTTGCTAATAAATATTCATGAAAACGAATAATCTGCAGTCAATTATCCCACGGTACATAATATAGTTGTGCGGAATATGTACCGGGGGTCTCCGACGATGGTACTTGGACTATAGTTGCCGTAACATTAGAGTAAGTGTGTAAGCAACATTAGATTACATATTACACGCTCAAGTAAACGAATTTGGCGTCATTCGTGTTGAAATATAATTTTACAAAAAATAATATCAATACATGTAACAAAAATAAATAAAAAATAAGAAATATATAAATAAAAAGCGTTTTATTTACTGCAACATCTTCTATAAAGTTTTGTAACGATCTGATTGTACCTTATAAATATTCAAGAATTAGAAGAAGTCCTGTCTGCAGAACCTTGGGTAGGCACATGTTGGGGGCACATGTCCCCCTCCCTTGCCCCACATTCAGGAATCGGACCTGAACTACAGAAAAGTATCTTTGATGGACTTACAGTACTTTTACCTGAGATGAGGGGCTGCATCTCTTTTAAGAATCCCTTCTTAGCTAACAGCACTCTGAAGATTTGGGATTATGATAAATTCACTGGCCACATAAACATTAACAACATGTACACAGACTTGGTAAATTCTATGGTCTCCGATGAGGAATATTGTTTTCCAATGCAAAATTTAATCATTTTCTGAAACAATACTTGAATAGTCAGCTAAGCAGCCTACATAGAAGTGTGAAGGAAGTGCGAATGTTATGGTACAGCGATGGTAGGCCTTGACAGTGTGATGCCGATAGCCACGAGCGATATAAAAGCAATATAGGAGGAGTAGTGGTCGAGGTGTTAGAGCACCAGACTCCCGATCCGGAGACTGCTGGTTCGAATCCCAGCAGGGGTGAGAGTCTTCACTGACATTCCACATTCCACACTTTCGGTGCGAGTACTGGTTTATACCCAGGAAGCAGTGATAGAGAGGAAGTCGAAACGTTACTTTAGAAAACTGCATCGACCTCCAGTCCGAACATACCTACCAAATTTTGATGATGACATTCAAAATGCTGAAGAAATCGACATTGACCATTTTTGGAACAGTCAACAATAAGCTCAGAACTTCAAATACATCCCAGATAGTGAAATGGTAATCAATGGTGTTACATATCTTGACGAACAAAATATCTGTAATCAATGGTGTTTATATTTTGAAAACCTGTAATCACCTTACCGGACTGACAGACTGATGACCGACTGTTTTAAAGCAACTGAACGCCACAATGTTCACCGATGCAAAACAAGAGAAAAAAGAGAATGATTTAATACATAGAAAATGTAATTGTATTTGTGAAAATCGCATCAAAACTTAGTTTCTTATTACTTCTTTGTCACGGAAACAAATCGGCATTGACAGGTTTTATTTATATTTTTATCATTAAAAAGGTAACAGTAATATTTTATCAATAAATAGTTTACAGTAATGTTTCATCAGTTAATAGTTTATCGATTGGTCACGGGTTTAAGAATTTCTTCATGTTGTAAATTAACAGCTGCAGTAGAAAAGAGTTTCTTTGCGCAGTAGGATATCTCATAACTCATGTTTGTCTGTGTTCAGGCTGTATACAAGCATACATTCCTTAAAATTATATTTTGACATCTTTAATTTTGAGGGAAAAGTTTCAGGTATACTATGGAGGTCAGTAGCTTTAATACCACACTTATCAAACCTATCTCCAAGCTTCCGTGACACTGCTTAAGTTCTTTGTCTTCCGTTGATAAGCCTACTTGGCGCATTCAGTTATTCTCTGGATAATTTGACCGTCCGTTGATTGCTTACACCGTAAAAGTATTGTTATTTATACATGTGAGTGATTACAGAACAAGTCAATATAGCAAAAAGATATTTTACGTATTCATTATAAACACCACATATTCTTTGTATGTCTGTGCCGCTCGCTATCTTGAAAAAAAAGCACACACACACAATATATAGATTTGAAATGTTACCTCTTAGGGTAGAGACTTACTGAAGCATAGAGGTGGTATTGGATATTTTTTTTTTTTAATATATTCCGTGGCCTTAAGTAATAATAATAAAAAATATTTCATAGCCACGGATAATAACTGAGAAATTTATTTTGTTTTGTTTTTCACTTTCTTTTCTTAATTATAATTCATCGCCACGAGATAAATAAAAATCAATGTCTCTTCTATGCTTCCATGGAGACTGGACGTCAAATACGTGAACCAGTTAATGAGTTGTGTATCTCTGTTCAGATTGATGATAAAATACATTTTCTTCTATTTTGTCCTTAAATCAATGCAACTAGAATGCAATTATTTGACGAAAATTCCATACTGAGACATAATAATAGATTTGTGTATTAATAATTATCCTAGAAAATTTGCAAATGTTGTTCTGAAGGCTTACCAACAAAGGAGAAATTTGCTGAATAACAGAACATGACATTAATTTTGAAAGATTCCATTACTATTGCAATAACTTCTAACCTTAATATAACTGTAAAAATCTATATTGGTCATATATTTCATTTCAAAATACGCAATTTTGTCAACAATTACATGATTCTGAAAAAAAATCATACAATCATATATCTAAAAATCTTAAGTTATGTTACAATGTAATATGTCTGACTTCTGAATCCGTGACTTGCTATATATTTCAGTTTAAGTTGGAATATAGGCCCATTGGTCTGTGCGTTTTGTTATTGTTTACTCTCTGTTCATACATTAGATACTGCACACTTGTCACAGTAATAAAAAAAAGATTACCTTATTTTGTCTTAAACAATATTTTATTATTGTTATTATTTTTCGATCTGATTTAATTTACATGACGAATCGTTTTAATGATATAAAAGATGCACGGTACTGATACTTAAATATGCAAAGGTGTCACATTCAATGACGGACATTCAATGAGGGACATTCCTGATAACAAATTATCTCCCTTACTCAGATAACATCAAAGGTAGACCAAATAGCACATTGGTCCTTTCAGTTGGAATCCTCTGACTTTATACTTGTTTCTAACTGTGATGGTCTTGACTTTTAATTGTGAAAATTGTCACTTATATATTAAATAAAAAGTTAGGATTATCAAAGAACAAAGACATTGCTAAATTTATTGTTTAATCTGAGTACCACTGTTGCAAATAATTAGGATTTTACTGCGTTTTGAAATTAGGTCCTAGAACTATTTTGTTGCGTAGTGGACAGACTGTAACCTTGGGCCATTTCTTCCGTTGTAAAAATCCGGTTTCTAATAATACATGTGATTTTGTTTATGAGAAAATATTATAATGGTCCATCTTAAGTCTTGCGCATATTTAGTTTCCACAAGAGAGAGATAAATAGAAAAAAAAATAAAACGTTTTTCCCGTTCATCGAAAGTTGAAAATATACTGAATCAAGACTCCCGATCCGGAGACTGCTGGTTCGAATCCCAGCAGGGGTGAGTGTCTTCACTGACATTTCACATTCCTCACTTTCTGTGCGAGTTCTGGTTAATACCCATGAAGCAGTCTTAGAGAGGAAGTCTAAACGTTTTCTTTAGAAAACTGCATCGACCTCCAGTCCGAGCATACCTACCAAATCTTGATAATGACATTCAAAATGCTGAAGAAATCGACAGAGACCATTTTTGGAACTAGCTAACAATAAACACAGAACTTCAAATACACCCAGATAGTGAAATGGTAATCAATGGTGTTTATATTTTGAAAACCTGTAATCACCTTACCGGACTGACAGACTGATGACCGACTGTTTTAAAGCAACTGAACGCCACAATGTTCACCGATGCAAAACAAGAGAAAAAAGAGAATGATTTAAAACATAGAAAATGTAATTGTATTTGTGAAAATCGCATCAAAACTTAGTTTCTTATTACTTCTTTGTCACGGAAACAAATTGGCATTAACAGTTTTATTTATATTTTTATCATTAAAAAGGTAACAGTAATATTTTATCAATAAATAGTTTACAGTAATTTTTCATCAGTTAATAGTTTATCGATTGGTCACGGGTTTAAGAATTTCTTCATGTTGTAAATTAATGTCAGCTATATCTAAAAGATAGCTGCTTTTATTGGGAGGCATGTTATTAATTTGAGGGTATGTAGCCATACATACCAGTATTTAGTGGTTTCTTACCATGTTTACATGAAATAATTACAGTTCAAGGATTTTACGGTGCACCGCATTCCTTTTGTTTCCGGATCCCGCTAAAAGAGAATCGCTTGAAAGATAGAATCAAAAATCTAAAGTTTAAATTTATATTCAAAGGGTGTTTTTGGTATTTTACTGTTTAACAACGGTAGGAGTGATTATTGGTTTTATGCATAACTGTTGAGGTGCAGATTTCATACGGATGGCTGAAATACAAGAGGATTTGTCGTGGATTTTCAAATCATATGAAACCGGATTTGTTTTGTTTATTACCATGATTACTGTAGATTATTGTCACATTACACATTTTGAGCAATTGATGACATTAGATTATCATGAATGAATCTGTCTTTGCACATTTAGCATTTTATCTCTGTCTATTGCCCGTTCAGCATCTGATTGTGCAGGTGTTAATAAAAAATTTTAATTCATAAAAAAAAAAAAAAAAAAAAAAAAAAAAAAAACAGATCTATTTATAATATTGAAGTGCAATCTTTTTTGCTAATCTTTTTTATGTCTGTTCATGTTGAGATTGTAAGGGTCGGTTTTCGAACTATATGCAGGAGCGTATTTATATCATAAAACAAACAAACAAACAAAAATATAGTAAATTTAATATAAAAAAAAAAATATTAAAATGTCTTATATTATGATAATATAATAATTGAAACATTATTAATTATAGAATATAATAATTGAAAAATAGCTCTCGGTGAATAACATTTTTCAGTTGATCATGCACACCAGAAAAGGAAACAAGCGGAAGCATCCGGGCAAAGTTGTGGGTGCTGGGTCCAACAAGAAAAGAAGTGAAGAAGCTCCACCGCCAAATCCTCAGATAGTTGTTCAGCAAGAAGAGGCTCTGATGGTACCCCCATGGTTGAGTTAGAGGCAGTTGATCCACCGTTGGTGGACCAAGGTAATGTTGGTGTACTGCAACCTCACTTGACTCCCAGTGCGCATTCGGAGCTAGGGGTCTCTGTGCCAGCGGCCATTAAAGCCAAAATAATTTCTGGCCACTACATTGAACTTGCGGGGCTGGTGCACAGTGACTACCTTGCCTCTGATGTGCTTGGAACTGTGGTTGTTGCAGGCCCATCGGGCGATTTAATAGTTAAACCGCAGAGTTCAACTAAAAAAGTCACAACTATTGAAACCTGGACTGATGCTATGTTGGGAGTTTCTTTGCGCAGTAGGATATCTCATCACTCATGTTTGTCTGTTTTCAGGCCGTATACAAGCATACATTCCTTAAAATCATATTTTGACTTATCTTTAATTTTGAGGGAAAAGTTTCAGCTACACTCTGGAGGTCAGTAGCTTTAATACCACACTTATCAAACCTATCTCCAAGCTTCCGTGACACTGCTTAAGTTCTTTGTCTTCCGTTGATAAGCCTACTTGGCGCATTCAGTTATTCTCTGGATAATTTGACCGTCCGTTGATTGCTTACACCGTAAAAGTATTGTTATTTATACATGTGAGTGATTACAGAAAAAGTCAATGTAGCAAAAAGATATTTTACGTATTCAAAATAAACACCACATATTCTTTGTATGTCTGTGCCGCTCGCTATTTTGAAAAAAAAGCACACACACACAATATATAGGTTTGAAATGTTACCTCTAAGGGTAGAGACTTACTGAAGCATAGAGGTGGTATTGGATATTTTTTTTTTAATATATTCCGTGGCCTTAAGTATTAATAATAAAAAATATTTCGTGGCCACGGATAATAACTGAGAAATTTATTTTGTTTTGTTTTTCACTTTCTTTTCTTAATTATAATTCATCGCCACGAGATAAATAAAAATCAATGTCTCTTCTATGCTTCCATGGAGACTGGACGTCACATACGTGAACCAGTTAATGAGTTGTGTATCTCTGTTCAGATTGATGATAAAATATATTTTCTTCTATTTTGTCCTTAAATCAATGCAACTAGAATGCAATTATTTGACGAAAATTCCATACTGAGTCATAATAATAGATTTGTGTATTAATAATTATCCTAGAAAATTTGCAAAGGTTGTTCTGATGGCTTACCAACAAGGGAGAAATTTGCTGAATAACAGAACATGACATTAATTTTGAAAGATTCCATTAATATTGCAATAACTGCTAACCTTAATATAACTGTAAAATCTATATTGGTCATATATTTCATTTCAAAATACGCAATTGTGTCAACAATTACATGATTCTGAAAAAAAATCATACAATCATATATCTAAAAATCTAAAGTTATGTTACAATGTAATATGCCTGACTTCTGAATCCGTGACTTACTACATGTATATATTTCAGTTTAAGTTGGAATATAGGCCCATTGGTCTGTGCGTTTTGTTATTGTTTACTGTCTGTTCATACATTAGATACGGTACACTTGTCACAGTAATAAAAAAGATTACCTTATCTTGTCCTGAACAATATTTTTTTATTGTTATTATTTTTCGATCTGATTTAATTTACATGACGAATCGTTTTAATGACATAAAAGATGCACGGTACTGATACTTAAAAGATGCAAAGGTGTCACATTCAATGAGGGACATTCAATGAGGGACATTCCTGATAACAAATTATCTCCCTTACTCAGATAACATCAAAGGTAGACCAAATAGCACATTGGTCCTTTCAGTTGGAATCCTCTGACTTTATCCTTGTTTCTAACTGTGATGGTCTTGACTTTTAATTGTGAAAATTGTCACTTATATATTAAATAAAAAGTTAGGATTATCAAAGAACAAAGACATTGCTAAATTTAATGTGTATTCTGACTACCACTGTTGCAAATAATTAGGATTTTACTGCGTTTTAAAATTAGGTCCTAGAACTATTTTGTTGCGTAGTGGACAGACTGTAACCTTGGGCCATTTCTTCCGTTGTAAAAATCTGGTTTCTAATAATACATGTGTTTTTGTCTATGAGAAAATAATGGTCCATCTTAACTCTTGCGCATATTTAGTTTCCACAAGAGTGAGATAAATAGAAAAAAAAAAAACGTTTTTCCTGTTCATCGAAAGTTGAAAATATACTGAATCAATAGAATGTTATACACAAAATAACTATGATGTATATCGCAGTGAACATGCAGTTTGAAGCACAACAACAACAACAACCATTGCTTCTTTTCATGTGTTCATTTCCGATAGGCTCTTTTCTTTCGGTTCGACGAAATACTGGCGGATCTTTCGACTCCATACTTGGAATTGTAAGCGTGACCACCTTTCCATTTTTGAATGCAAACTGCAACGTAGAAAAATCTCGTATATTTTCTAGCAGTCCATATCCTTGAGCATAAAATTCGTCTGCTGTAGATTTCGGATACAAAATGAATTCCCCAAAGCCAAAATTAGCCAATAAGAACCCAACGGAATGATTTCGATGAATTTCAATGTTGCCGTAAGCTTTGTTTGAAAATGTTCCTTCGTATTCAGTCAAAGGTCTGTCTGATGTAATGTCAGTGCTAGGTCGGTATTTCGTCTTGCTGGTCGAACCTTGTTTCCAAGGTTCCGGAAACGAGCAGACAGTAGTGTTGTCAAGCCAAGGATCATACCCAAGTAAATGGTCTGCTATGTATAGATGTATATTTGTCCGGAATAGGTAGTCAGGATCGTCTCCTGTGAGAGCGACGAACACGCCGGCATCCATCCCTGGTATAAGAGTGAGCATAGCCCGGTACCCGTACGTCGAGCCGGTATGCTGCAGTATTTCGAACCCTAAAATGAGCAGAAATGTTCAACTATTCAACCTTGTTACTTGTTGAGATTTTTGGCAGCAAAATATAATTTAACTGTTTAAACGAGGCAGCTTAAGTTAGAATTCCCTTTACATGCTGCAGTTGCAAACATGACTGTCAAGCTAGCTTATGATTATAAACCTTGTGTCAACAGTCGCGGTTAAAAGTGTCTGAGTTGTCATTCGTTTGTTATAAAAGCATTTCATGGTTTTTTTTTTACTATATTGTATTGCCAGGGGCGGGTCAGTGATAAAGTGGACTGGTAATACAGAAATTCGATCGCTCGCTCCTCCACTATCACAACTATCTGTCTATTGTACATTCAGCCGAGACTTTTCAGTGGGGTCGGTCGAACTGGAAACCAGCGCCGACGTTGGGCGGACGGTCGGAACGGAAAAGTAGTTTAAATCTTGATTTTTTTTACCACAGTTATGCCAAACAAAACAGAAGAATCATAACAATAAACTGACATGTTATAATATACTTGTACCGAGATTGTACAATATCTAACTAGTTAGAAGATGACCCCCACGCCAAACTTGAGATAAATTTTAGAGGTTAGAGGAGTGCAGTTTTAAAGACCAGTAAGAGAATATGTATTAAAGGCAACAATTTTCATGCAACAGTTTTTTTTATTAAGATAAAAATTATTATTATTTAAGCAGTGTAGTATAGTTTTTATGAAACGAATAGGATAGAAGTTCAAGACTCTTGAAAAACGTATATATTAAGCAGTGAAGGTGTAGTACATCGTCGGTGACCCCCGGTACATATTCCGCACAACTACATTATGTACCGTGGGATAATTGACTGCTGATTATTCAATGATTAACCAATGAAAGTAGGTAATGAATTATTCATGAGTACGAAATTTTACCAGCCAATTGTCCCACGGTAGATAAATAGAGTGAAACGGAATGGATCGAACGTGGGTTTCCGACGATGGGTGTAGTATAGATGTAATGGAGATATATATATGCATTGTAGTGTAGTTTTATATGAAACATATGTGATTAAAGTTCAAAGGTCATAAAAATATATCGATAAATGCATTTTACCTCTGTAATGCCCAAGTTTCCATCCCAGTCCATAGTTACTCTGGCTGAGAGTAACTGGGGTCGAAGGTCGTGAATAGTACTTTTTGACACTGTTATACGTGATGCTATTTTGAGCTTTATGTGCCTCGCTTAGAATATCTGGGTCAAGGACGTTTATGTTTTTAATATTCCGACCGTTGTGTAAATGGAACATCATCCAATTTGCCATGTCGACGGCGTTACTTAGAATACAACCAGAGCCACACAGCAGTCCCCATCGTCTTAAAAATGACATCATAATAATCATCAACGATTTTTAGATCAAACGGGAATGCATACAGAGAAAGAAAGAAAATTAAGAATATGCCTTCAATCGAGCAAAAGAAATAATACAAGAAATGAACATAATGTTAAATTGAAAAGGGAAAAATATTTTGAATTGTAGAAATATAAAGTTTATAAACACTTTAAAGCTCATTTACCTACTAAACTCGAACGGCACGGGAAAAAGTGCTCCATATCGGTCCTGGTAACCAACGGCAAGGTCGAGATCCCCAGGGTCCGCTGACGTAAGAAACGTTGATGACGTCATATCCAGAGGATCAAATATTTCTTCTTTTACGAGCGCTTCCCATGTTTTGCCACCAATTAGCTCAGAGATGTACGTAATCAGTCCATACATGAGGTTACTGTAGTAAAATGACGTTCTGAATCCTCCTTTTGGGGAAAGGAACTTCAGTCGGCTAAAATAAACGAAATATATTCATCACATAATTTAATCGGTATTTTAACTTTAACTCTACTATCAAATTAAGGTACGAAAAATTTGTCACATTTCATTTAGCTTATTTAATAAATTTCTTGTTTTAATCTAAAGTAGTCTCTCATTTCTTCTGTCATTTGATATCCTTTTGTTCATTCTCTAAATATTTCGTTTAACAGTTTTAAAGTTTTCGTTTTTAAGAAATCTTTTAGAAGTATTTCGACTGGTCTATCTCTTCTCGCTATTCCGCCATTACGACCTACAAATTATCGTTGTTTCTCTCTTGAAATGATTAATTGATCCTTACAAACAAGAGAAAGGGTTTCTTTTATTTCACGTTTTCACGGCTTGACTCAGTGACAACAGGCAAAAGTTTTTTAAATATTAGATCAAGAAAGAAAATGATTACAACAAATGTTCGGCCGTCAAGCTTTTCTGTTTTCTGAGAGAGCATGGACTAAAATTTCAGTATGGTCACAAAACGGTTGTCAATTTGAAATTATATTTTTGAATTCTCTGTATCATGAACTTTTATATTGATCTAAACATACTCAACTAAAGACTTCCGGGTAAGTTTGTCATCAAGACGAAGGTTATTGTTGCTAGGTAAACCTATGCGGTGCGCCAGTAGGTCTTCTAGTGTGGCGTATTTCGATCTGAGATAGTCTTCAAAGATGTCTTCCTGTCCGAGAAGTTTTCGAATTTGTGTTGACAGGGATAGTCTGAAAGACAAACTCATAAAATCAATCAATCAATCAATCGATCGGTCGGACGGATGGCGGACGGACTGACAGCCAGTCAGCCAGCCAGCTACCGTACCACTCAATTAATTGAAATAACAATTTCAAAGAATAAATATAAAGTTTTTTTCATGACAGCAAAGTTTTTCTTCTCTGGAACTAAAAGGCTGAATCTTAACATCTGGAATGAAAGAAATTTCGCATACTTAGGAATGTTTTTCATTCAACACCACTGGAAATTGACATCAAAATGCTCACAGCGTTTTGATGAGCGATTATGTTCTAGTTTATGTAAACATCTTTTTTTAATTAATGTAAACATCTTTTTATTGCTGAACAAACACGAATGTATATTAATTACCTCTAGATTTTTATCGTGCAGAAAAGGTTACCCAGATTTTTTTTTAATAAGTACTGTTACTAACCTCGTAATTCGTGGCGGCGTGACCGAGTGGTTAACGCGTTTGACTAGTAGTCAAAGGATTGCTAGCCGCACGGGTTCAAACCCAGTCAGGGGGCAAGCCGTTTTTTCCTTGAGCAAGAAACTTTACACTCATTGCTTAGTACTGGTTTGTTCCAGGAACGGATTCGAGAGTGTGTCTATAAGCTAAAAGCTTCCTACACAATCGAACTAAAAATAAATTTGGTATAAACTAATTCGTTCTTCATGATTTTTTTTTCATGAATGAGCGTGTGTATTTCCATTACAAACACCGATGTACAAAATTAGTTACTGGTTTACACAATGTCACAATCAAGACAAATGCGTGATGGTATGTTTAAATTAGAAGTATTGTTTGTTCATTTTTCGTTACATTTTATGCCAACACCATTCGTCACACAGTGTAGTTTCAGTACAAATTTTCTTAATATACAAACTAATACGTATGCACACATTTTACTTTTAAAGATGGTAGACGGAGTTAAAATGTGTTTCTTTTTAAATTCTGTTTGTTTCTTATTTTCATGGTACCGATACCACGTGACTTAGATGGATAAGTGGGTCTGAAATTTGTAAACAAAACGTCGATTGGGGTAAATTTTGTTTGTTACATTTTTTAATGCATCATAATTTTTTATCGGATAAAACTGAGGGCCCACTCCTTTTTGTAACCCAAACTGTCCCCCAATGTTTTTCGCAAATATTTTATAGTTTTTTTTTCACATGTAAGTGCAACGGCGCATTTTAATTTGCTAGTTTTTTGGAAGTTTGATTTTATCCACTTTGACAATCGTCTATACAGCGAATGCTAGTGCCTGCCTCTCTTTTGAATGAAAATGCATTTTGTATTGTTGCTGATTTCTGCTATGTCGTGTATTCGCCGGGGGTGGGAAGCGAAAATGCTAAGGCAAAAATTCAAATGAAACCGATATACAATGTGACATGATTGTACTCATTTTGTCGTGTTATCGCTCCCGATGTAAGTGGTGCAATAGGGGGACAGTTTCACGACAATACTTTATCCGCCTGTCAGAAAAATATTTGTCGTTTTATTTTCTCTTCAAAGCTACACTTTTAGCAGTTTATCCAGTCATCTGCCGTGACAAAAACGCGACAAATCAGTAGTTTGCAGTATTTCCCTTTATCACCCCGCTATGCAAAAATGCAACTCAGTACTAGTTTGTCAGGTTTGAAGGCGAAAACACAAAAAGTGTTTCAAATTCGTTGGCATGTAAATAGTTGTTATGTGGCACCCTTTAATTTTTTCTTCTTCATTTGTATTCACACTTTCGGGCGCAAACATCGGAGGCGAAAACACGACAAATATGTATTTTGCTTTTTCGCACCACACAGAGAAATCAGCCAAGTAAAAAGTAGCACAGATTAAAATCCCGCCTAAAATTTTTAGGGGTGGGGGTGTTTCAACTTTACTCCCAATCCGTCTCCCCTCTCCGCCCTGTTTCTGTACCTAATTCATCAACTCACAGTCAGGTTAATTGCAAGGTGCAAATCTTTTACCTACTATCTACTGCTACTGCTAGCTACTGCTTTCTACTGCTATCTACTTCTATCTACTGTTACTGCTATCTACAGTGACTGTTATCTTCTGCTACTGCTATCTTCTGCTACTGCTCTCTACTGCTACTGCTATCTACTGCAACTGCTATCTAATGCTACTGCAATCTTCTGCTACTGCTCTCTACTGCTACTGCTATCTACTGCAACTGCTATCTAATGCTACTGCAATCTTCTGCTAGTGCTATCTACTGCTACTGCTATCTACAGCTACAGTTCTCTTCTGCTACTGCTATCTACTGCTACTGCTATCTAAAGCTACTGCAATCTTCTGCTACTGCTATCTACAGCTAAAGTTATCTTCTGCTACTGCTATCTACTGCTACTGCTTTCTACAGCTACTGCTATCTTCTGCCACTGCTATCTTCTGGTACTGCTATCTGCTGCTACTGTTATCTTTTGCCACTGCTATCTTCTGCTACTGCTATATAGTGCTACTGTTATCTACAGCTACTGTTATCTTCTACAACTGTTATGTACGGCAACTGTTATCTTTTGTAACTGCAATCTACTGCTACTGCTATCTACGCTACTGTTTTCTACTGATACTGCTATTTTCTCCTACTGCTATCTACAGCTACTGCTATCCACTGCTTCTGCTACCTACAGCTACTGCTATCTACTGCTACCGCTAGCTACTGCTGTCTACTGCTACTGCTAGCTACTTCTACTGCTTCTGCTAGCTACTGCTACTTCTATCTACTGCTATCCACTGCTACTGCTTTTTTTCTGCTACTTCTATCTACTGCTACTGCTATCCACTGCTTCTGCTATCTACAGCTACTGCTATATTCTGCTACTTCTATCTACAGCTACTGCTATCTACTGCTACTTTTATCTACTGCTATCTACTGCTACTACTTTCTTCTGCTACTTCTATCTACTGCTACTGCTATCCACTGTTTCTGCTATCTACAGCTACTGCTATATTCTGCTACTGCTATCTACTGCTACAGCTAGCTACTGCTGTCTACTTCTACTGCTACTGCTATCTACTGCTACTTCTATCTACTGCCACTGCTTTCCACTGCTACTGCTATCTACAGCTACTGCTATATTCTGCTACTGCTATCTACTGCTTCTGCTATCTACTGCTACTGTTTTACTGCTACTGCTATCTACCACTGCTTTCTACTGCTACTGCTATCTACTGTTACTGCTTTCTACTGCTAGAGCGTTCAACTGCTACTACCAAATACACGTTTTACGTACTGCTTCAGCTAGCTACTGCTAACTCCACTTTTAATTAATTTTCTACTGCCCGCTGCTATCGCCAACTTCCTACTAGTAAAAATTTTTTTACAAAGTGTGTATAACACTGGTTCACCTCTCTGTGCAGATAAATGTAAAATAAGAGGATAAAAGCATGGAGAGGTTGTTCGCATGCCTGAACACATATTGAGTTAAAGAGCGTCTCTTGATCCAACGAATGATAATGTTATGTCAACCTCTTCAAAGCGAATTATGTAAACTACAAAGATTAATTTAGATAGTGCTGAGAAAGAAAGAAAGGATATCAGCTAGAGGAAAGAAAGAATGAAAGACGGAAAGAATAAATAATGGAGAAAAGACAGGAGAGAAAAAAAAGAACGAAGGAAAGAAAGGAATAAATGAATAAAGAAAGAATGAAAGACAGACAGACATTAAGAAAGAAAAAGAAAGAAAGAAAGAAAGAAAGGTGGATAACATAAAAAGCGGTGTAATAAAGTTAACAATTTGAAATTAAAGGCTTAAAATAAACTAAAATAAAACTTACGATTCGTTTTTCTCTATCTGTTTCAAAATAAGTGTGGCTGCAAAAGCCTTTGACAACGAAGCTATGCCGAACAAAGTGTCGTTGGTAACTGGTTCAAGTTTGTCTGTTGCTTTGTGTCCGAATCCTTTAGCCATGATAATCCTTCCGCTTTTCACCACGGAGAGACTCAAACCCGGATTGTTGTGACACTTTAGGCCAGCTTCAACAAAGTCGGAAACTTTCTGCTCGAACCTTCCGAGGTCAAGGTCAACAGATGTACCGGGACTTGCGTATAAAGTAATCACCAACAAGGTATACGCTAAACGACCTTCCATGATTAATATATACACAGCTTCTTAAAAGTGGATGTTTCTATTCCAGCGAGCCTGAAGTGAACTGAACAACATGTGTGAAGATCTATGTTAAAATACACACACATGTACAGATTACAGTAAGATAGAGCTATCACTTATTGGTAACCGGAGATTGCGGATTCGCAGGTACGTTGTTTTGAGAACAGAAAGCCGGAAGCTAAACTAAATAAAGTAAATATTATCAAAGTCAATCAAGTTTAGTTTATACAGTTTCACTTGGAGTGCAACCATTCTGTGAGTGTTAAACTAAGTGTATTTATCTCGGATATGTTGTTATAATAATACTGGAAATGCGATTTCTTGAGAAAAGAAAAAAGATATTCTTACATGCTGGGGTTATTCTAGTTTTTAACTCAGTTATAATAATGATGATGAAGATAACGAAAAAAAGATCATCAAAACCTTGAAAATTTTTAAAACGACATAAAATTAGTATAATATTGCAAAGTTATATATATACGTCTGATAGTGCACGGTCCAGTCAAATGAATACGTCAAACAGTGCGCAAACCAGTCCAGTGGATAGTTCAACAATGGACAGTGACAGCTTAACGGCCTCCACCGTGGACAACACTTTGTCATATTCCGCACCGATGTTATAACTGAATACATTTGTGAAATGTCGATTAGCCGATTGATAAACAATTTTTGGCATATCTGTCTAACCAAACTTTAAACTTTTCATGGTTTTAATTTACTTATGTTGAACTCGTTAAAAGGTTATTTGACAACCCTTAAAGCTCATAGTAGGTCCTCCTGTGTATGGGAACAGGGTAGATGATAAAATTGAGAAAAAATTATCTCCCTTTTCTTGCAGACAGCCATTTGCATGCAAAGTTTCGGCGTTTGTTAGGAAGTTTACTGACAGCCGATCAAGAAGGTAAAAGTTCACATCAATAGGCCTACGTCCGTTTAAAAGTATCGATTTATTAGACAGTAATATTTTAGTTAAAATGTAAATACAATTCATAGATAGTTGATGCACATGCAAAACCGCATTCACTGATTTTTAGGTCGAAATTGGGCCCCATTCCCCATCTAAAAACGTATATATTTTTCCCCAAATGTAGAACAATTTTCCCCTCAAAAAATTTTGTTTTAATAAAAAATAAATTTTAAAAAATAAACTAAAGAACATCTGTTTATGTTCAGTTGAAAGACAATTACTGAATTTTAACCAACTCTGTAACAGTGAAAATTGAATATTAGTCAGATTGTTTGAAACTTAGCTGATTTGGTTTTTGTTTCCCCACATTTCCCCAAAACCACTATTTTTACCCATCATCTGTGTAGCATAGGCCTAGATGTGTACCAAGTCATTTTTAAAATAGACTTCGGGCCGCGTAGACAAATTTAAGGTATTAGAATACTAACAAATATTTTGTGAGCCCTCATTGAATTGAACTTTTTAATATAAACATGCTATCCTAGGAAGAAATATAGACTATATAAGACACATTAACCATGGGAGTAATGTTCAGTTCAAACCTAACTCGACTTCATGGGTTTAGAAGGTATAGAGGAAAACAGCGGTTTTTTTTCAAAGACTGATCGTAAAAACAAGTGTTATTTGGTATGTAATTATTCACATTCTGACGAACTACTGATTGCTGACAAAAAACAAACTAAATGAAAAACCGAAAGTGAGAAGAAACGAAATATGATTACATGTATTAACATAGCACGAATTTGCCCCACCCACTTTATTATGAGGGGATGTTATCAACGTAAACTTCAAAATATATCTTCAAATTAGCTACACTGATAATTTCTATTCATGTACTGGTTCTTAACAAATCTAGGCAAAATATCAAATATTTTTACCGCCGTCTAGTTTTGGAGAAATTAGTAATACCAATTATTTTAGCAATTTACAATGTTGAAAAGCTTTGTTACAATTGAAATATATCTAAAACGAATTAAATTGAATAATCTTAATTATTTAAAAGTTACTGTTGTAAAACCAAAATAAGGTAAAACTGCCAAAAAACTAAGGAAAAAATGGTTTGAATGGGGTTTGAACCCATGTACTTCAGTGGAAATGTCTCAAAGCTACACAAATAAATGGAGTTGAATGCTCTTCAGAGTGGAGCTAAGGTACCTTAAATCTATTTTTAGATTGTTTATAATCAGCTAATTATATTCTGAGAGTGACAATATAATTTTGCTAGATAGGCCTATATAAGGAGCAAATACCCGTGGTATTTAGTTAAGTTACTGTGACTTCTTTCTTAATAGAAAATCTAGCAGAATCCCACATATACATATAGATTGCTGTGAAGCTGTCGTTAGGCCGCGACTAGCTTGTTTGTATGTGGGACTCATCAGGGTTGCATGTTTCTGAGTGACACATCCGGCACCTGATGATAACATGTTGTATATAACATAAAATGGTTTTATTAAATAAATGGCCTCCGTATTTACAATGTCGTTGAAAATATATACAACATATGTACATTGGCAGATTTTTATTGCTTATCGAAAGATAATTTTCAGATTTATTTGCATTCCTATTGGCAGATGTTACATAAGATGGTTTCTGTTATACCCAGTAAGAGCTTATGTTAAACCATAAGGTGTAGTGTTTTTTGTTGTGATGGAAGTATATGGTAAATTCAGCTTCTGCTGTGGTTGGCAGTAAGTATTTGCTAATGGTTTCAGTGTCATATAAATCTTTTATAGATTGGCCAGTACATGTTTTATGCTTTATTTGTGAAATTTTATGCTGTACACATATTGAATGAGATTAAACTATTATTAAACTTATACCTGTCAATGACATAGATATAAACACAATGAATTCTTTATCATGTTCAACATTTGTATTAATGTGTTCTCTTTAAGATAGCATATTTAGTCAGTCTTTTGAAAGGTGCGTACAGAGCAACAGACTGAAACTGATTAAACTAGAGATGTTTGTAAAACGCAAATCCCCCACCCCACCCCAACTAATGGCAATCGATTAGTCATGTCACATGGACTTCTAAACATAAGCTTTATCTTTGACCTACTTACCTTAAAATTAATATGGATTATCTACAAGTCATGGCCAACCGCACTACCAAATCTGAAGATTGCAGAATAGCTTTTGTGGTTAAGGTCACTATGCCCTTGCTCTTTGACCTACTGATTTTGTAAACCAAAGCGTTCTCTAGTTATTGACTGGAAAAGCTTTTTGTGGTCAGTATCAAAGTGGCCTTGTCCTTTGACCTCAAAATTAAAAGGGTTCATCTACCAGTCATGGCCAACCTCCCCACTAATTCTGAGGACTGTAGACCAAAGTGTTCTTTAGTTTTTAATAAGACAAGCTTTTTGTGGTCAAGGTCACACTGACCTTGACATTTGATCTACTGACCTCAAAATCAATAGAAATCATCAGCAGGTCATGGTTAACCTCCCTAGTAAATTCGAAGACTCTAAGCCAAAGCATTCTAGTTTTTGGTGGGACAAGCTTTCCTTGATCAAAGTCACAGTGACCTTGACAATTTACCAACCGTCTTCAAAATCAGATGGGGTCTTCTACTGGTCATGACCAACCTCCCTACCGAATCTAAGGACTTTAGGTCAATGTGGCCCATTTTGCCCATATTGGGCCAAATAGTACTTGCAGAGTTATTGATCGGAAAATCTCTGGTCTATGGACGGAGTGACCTTTAACCTACTGATCTAAAATCAATATAAATTCAAGCTTTCAGGGACCTTACCCATTCACCTCCTGACTCCAGAAATAATAGGGGTCTTCTACCGAATAGGAGAAACCACCCTATGAAGATTAAAGACTGTGTGCCAAATGGTACTAGAAGTATTGAGCAGGCATGGTTTTCAGATTCAATGTGGCACAAAGCAGTGACCTTGACCTTTGACCTACTTACATCAAAAAAGGCAACCACCCTATAAAGTTTTAAGGATTTAGGTCAAATGGTACTCCAGTTATGGAGTGTGGTTTTCAAATTCTAGGTCACAGTGACCTTAGCCTTTCACTTACTGACCCCAAAAGCAATAGGGGTCTTCTACTCAATAGGAACAACCATGATATAAAGCTTGAAATCTTTGTTGATAGCATACTTGCTTATAGGGTATCATCGGTTACAAGACAAATATTGAGGTCTCAACCAACCATTTACCACAGTAATTACTGTTTATAGCAAACTAAGAATTTCAAATTCAATCTCATTTTCGCGGTGACATGCTGAAAATCACACCTTGACACGCTTGATCGGCAGATAGAGACGCAACGATACGGCTCAAGTATGATACATGTTCATTGAAGTAATTTATCGATAATCTACGTTCTTTTCTATAACTGAGAGTTAAATCAGATAATTTGTGTCCATTATAAAATTGGAATGGCAAGATTTATATTTACGTTATTTGTGCGTAAAAGTAACAGTTTATTATTGATGTTATTTTGTATTGTTGATTTGCCTAAATAAAGTTGAGTGTATTTATTACGTGGGCGTTATGAGTGACTTAATTTCATGAAAATAAAAACAGGTCAAGGCTTATAAATTCAGTGTGTGTCTTATTTTTGCCCCATTTGTAAAACCATGGCAGACAGAAAACGTAAAGCGTTAACATTAGATGCAAAATTTGAAATTTTCAGAGAGATAGAAAAAGGAGATGATGATAATCAAATTTTGCGACATTAGGGTAAAAAAAGTAGAACTGCATGTATGCGTCGTAAAACGGCAAAAGCGGAAGTAGCATGTGACTTCAAAAAAGATAACAAGAATCGAGTTTAGAAACCAGTATCGGATTATTATCAATAAATTTTAAAAACCTACATACATTATTCTGATGTAAGTATATAAACGTATGATTTGACTATAAATCTATGATAATAAGAATAAATAACAATTATACCTATCAAATCGTCGAACAGGTAAGCTGTTCGTTATATATTTATGTTCGCTATATATAAGTTGTTCATAAGATACTATTTCCTTATATTGTTTATAAGAACCTCGGATATAGCAAACTTAATGTCATGGTCCAGACAATTTCCTTATAACCGAGTTTCGCTGTATAAATAAAATATAAAGTTGAAAGCTTTTGATAAGATGATTTATTTGGTTGTTTATTTTTACGTTCTGCAACTCTTATCATCACCCCTACTAAACGGTGGCTCTTTCACATTTTGGTGATCTGTTTAAATGAGAGCCCTCGACACTTCCGTTGCAGAGCCCTCGACCAAAACAAGCCTGAAAAAGGTAAGCCCATTTTATAAAAATATACGTTTTTAAAGAGCATGTTTGTTTTATAAAAATCGAAGAATATCATGCCACGAAGAACATTTTTCTCATCATTTTAGATACAGTTTCGATAAGAAATACCCCATAATGACGTTGCTAGAACTTGTACCAAATATCAACTCGTGTGTTTTCTTTAACGAGGAGACACATATTGAGTGATTTCTTTAACGTGAAGTAGATGTTGGCCCACTTTATCGTCATGTAACATTGTTCCAGCCTCCTCTTTGGCTCAACACTAAAGATATTTCACAAAGCTTAGTTAAAAACAAAATACTAACATTTTTTCAAATGTGATCGAGCCATCGGCAATGTGATGGCGCCATCGGCAATGTGAAAGAGCCGTTTAGTAGGGGTGTATCATGTAACTGTTATAGAGTTTTGCTTTATTTATGCTCCTTACATGTTTCTCTTACTTCCTTGTCAGAATATACTTTCATTTTGTAATGAAAACAGATAAACAGGTACCCCGCGCACTTTCATACTATAAGTGCACTTTGATAGCTCCCTGAAATCTTTATACAGTATCAAAATAGTTACACTTAATTGTAATATATTATAATGCATAAAATTGAAACTTTATCACAAAGTTTTCTGACGATTAATTTCTTGACTCAGCTGACAATGAAAAGCGTTTGTAGTAAAATGTAGCCGTAGCCTCTGTTTACAGTGTACATTATATGGTGTAATTTAGTAAATAGTTTCAGGATGACAAGTGTAACATTTCCGTCCGAGAATGTCAAGGGAGAATGCCCAGGAACATTATATGGCGATGTATCGACGTCTTCATTCGCAGTGATAGTACTTCAGGTTTTTGTTTTTAACATTGGCTTTTCATATCGGTCTAGTAAGCAAACCGGAGTTATATGTTTCCCCAAACACAGCGTGATTGATTCCCGTTATAAGATTTCAGGAAATTGCCGCGTGGTTTCAAATTACTTGCTGTTCGGAACGTATCGGCGATTCTCGGAATACACGGAAATTTTAAAGAAGAATCACTAAAACTTATGGGATGCAGTCAGATTTGATCTTAAAATACATATTTAACTAATATACTTCGTCATTTGTTTTTAAATTTAATGAAAACCAGAATTGAATACTAGTATTATCACTAACATTATGCAGGGCCACGAGTGAGACATAATTATTCTTTCTAAAGCGTTATTGTATCCTCTCACTGAATGTTAGTGAGTTGATCTCTTTTCGCTAGGAACGGTTAAATAAAACCTTGTCCAAATCAAGTTGAAACTGTTGAAATGTTATCGCTGTTGTTCTTAACATTTTGTCTGTTAAGTTTTATAACAAAATATCTTGTAAATAAAATAAAATAATCAATGTTTATCATGACATTTTAGGAATGGTGGGGAGTCACAGATGAAATAAGGTCAAAAGCACAGGAAATCCAGAGGAGATGCGAATGTGTGACACTGGTTCCCGATCTTTATCGAGGCAAATTGACACAGGACTACGAAGAAGCTGGGCACTGGATGGAGACACTTGATTGGTCAGGTGCTGTGAAAGATGTTCGAGGTGCTGCTAGGTTCCTGAACTCGAAAGGTTTGCTAAAGGTGCGTAGTAGATGGTAAATTTGATACGTGCATTGTACAAGTTTATCTAAATTGTTTGAAAGGCAGTGTGAGCAAGCTCTAAATTTTCGTTAAAGGGAGTTATCATTCCTGCCTTTCAACTTCCATTTAATCTACTATTATGATATCATTTGTAGATGAAATACTTTATTTTTCGAGCGGCACAACAATTTCTTTCTATTTCTCATAGGTTGGTGTAACTGGATTTTGTATGGGAGGAGCTTTAAGCGTCGCATCCGCCGCACTGGTACCCGAAATATCTGCCGCTGCTCCATTTTATGGTCTACCGAAGCCAGGACTCTGTGACGTTTCAAGCATCCGGGTTCCAGTACAAGCCCATTTTGGTGAAAGTGACACATTTAAGGGATTTTCATCACCAGAAGATGCAAGAAATTTAGAGAAAACACTTCAGGGAAAGTGTGACTTTCAGTTGCACATGTATCCAGCCGGACATGCTTTCTGTGACCCAAATTGTCATAGGTATAATAAAGAACAAACTGATCTGGCCATGGAAAGACTGGCACAATTTTTCACAGAGAAACTAGCGAAAAATTAAAACTTACAAGAGAAGTCTTTCTTTATGTTTTTGTCTGGTCACGCAGGTACTGATTTAAGTTTTCTGTGTAATAAATATGCAGAAAACTTACCACAGCCCAAAAGGTCAGTCAGATGACCGAGATTCCTCAGCTGAATGTGATGTAGAAGTTCGTAGTGTTCTGGTTGTTTGAGTTAATTCATCCTCGGTACTGGTTGCCCATATGAACGACACACCCTGCAGAGATTAGTTATTTTATGTTGTGGGGGTTAGTGCAGAGACAACTCTGGTTCTTTTCCATGCTCAGTGTATAGCACTGATACATTGGGCCTCGGTTAAACGTCTCATTCGAAAGACAGTTATGCAAGTGGAGGAGCAGGGGTTTGAACTTGCGACCTCTGGATTACCAGTCCAGTTCGTTACCACTGGTCTTCTCCAGACAACGCCTCCTCAGATCTATAATATATTACAAATCGGTGATCAAGGCGGGGATCAGTGGTCCAGTAGAGATGCACTGCTTGTAATCCAGGAGTGGCGTTTCCCTGCTCTTCCGCTTACACAACTTACTCTATTTCGGGCGAGGACATGAACCGAGTTGCCGTGTATCAATGCTATACGTTGAACATGTGAAAGAACCATGTGTATTTTTGGAAGGGGATTATTTCTGTTTCTTGCACTACGCTTCGGTCATTGTTGTAAATTGGATGTGTAATGGAATTGATTCTATGCCTAGTAGTCTGTCTTAGGTTTTTAAGATATGCTTGACGAAACAGGCCCATGGGGACCGGGACTTCTTTTTCTGACGTATTTCGTCCTTCTGCTTCGGACGAAAGTTCGTAAGACAAGAACGTTGCATTTTCAGTGGATTTGTATAATGGTACCACATAAATGGTGATTTGAATTTCCTTTTTTTGCGAGTGATAAAGTTTTCTAATTGTATTTTGTATTCAGAATTGAAGCGCGATATTAGAGGACAATACGGCAGCAAATGAAAAGATAAAGTATACTTTATAAAGCAATTTGTACAACTGAAGGGAGAGAACTGGAATGTACAAAATGCTTCTATAATGAAAACATGTTGTCTGCTTAAAAAAGCATCCAATGGTTTGTAATTGAATTTTACATGTAATTACACCTTGATGCAAAATTTCCTGCGATATTGATAGTTGTCTTCTTGCTTTAATGTTTCTGTCCATGTTAGTAACTATTGTCAGTGTGTAAACGAAGCAAGTAATTTTATAACAATATATAGTATTATAAGCCTGTACAGTACAGAATATAATGAATACACTATAAAGTATTATCTTTGAGAACTCAACTGCGATCATCTATTTTAAAAACAATTTAAGTATCGTAAACAGAGCTAAAAAGGGAAAATATTAAAAAAAGAACAGCATAACAATTTTGTATTTTACAAGACTTACATTTCCAGTGTTCATTATATTCACTTACATATTTGAAATGAAACCAAGTATTTTGCATTTCTGTTGTCACATTTTAACATGTTGTCTATTTTTTCCGGCAACTTGGAGGAGCGATGATCCAGTGGTAACGCGCTGAACTGGTAATCAAGGGGTCGCGATTTCGCTCCCCGCTTCTCTACTAACATTCTCTTTCGTATGGTGGCTGATTTGTGCCATTTCGCGTTTTTGCCCCGAGACCCCGCCAAGCGAAAAGTCAAGAATTAACAAGTTAAAATGGCGGGGGCGCGGAGCGAAAACACGCTAATTAGCGGGTTCGCGGGGCGAAAAGTCGAGATTTAATTGTAAAACGGCGGGGTTGCGAAGCGAAATATTTATTGTTATAGGGCGCTAATTAGCGTGCTGTTGTCCGCGCCCCCGCCAAATTATTCTCAAAACCTCGACTTTTCGCTCCGCGCCCCCGCTAACTAGCGTGTTTTCGCTCCGCGCCCCCGCCGTTTTTGTAGTTAAAATCTCGTGTTTTCGCCCCGCGCCCCCTCTAATTAGCGTGTTTTCGCTCCGCGACCCCGCCGTTTTATACATTTATTAAACCTCGTATGGCGCCCCCGATAATTAGCGTGTCTTCGCTCCGCGTCCCCGCCGTTTTATTTCTTAAATCTCGCCCCGCGCCGCCGCTAATTAGCGTGTTTTCGCCCCGCGCCCGCGCCGTTTTATTTCTTATATCTCGTTCCGCGACCCCGCGGCGCGAAGTTTTATTTCTTAATTTTCGTCTTCCGGTCTTTTGTAGGGCATGCGCAGTTTGTTTTACACAGTGTGTTAACACAGGCATGGATGCATTCTGGTAAACTAGCATATCTGTAAACTTGTGACATTTTAACTGGTAAAACAAAAATTCAATACAGTAAAGATATCGATTCACTTTTGATTTAGAGATATTAAAGGAATTAAATGGCGGGGTCGCGGGGTGAAAACACGCTAATTAGCGGGGGCGCGGGGCGAGATATAAGAAATAAAACTTCGCCCCGCGGGGTCGCGGGGCGAGATTAAAGAAATAAAACGGCGGGGGCGCGGGGCGAAAACACGCTAATTAGCGGCGGCGCCAAACTAGGTTTAAGAAATAAAACTTCGCCCCGCGGGGTCGCGGAGCGAGATTTAAGAAATAAAACGTCGGGGGCGCGGGGGCGAAAACACGCTAATTAGCGGGGGCGCGGGGCGAGATTTAAGAAATAAAACTTCGCCCTGCGGGGTCGCGGAGCGAGATTTAAGAAATAAAACGGCGGGGGCGCGGGGCGAAAACACAGTAATTAGCGGCGGCGCCAAACGAGGTTTAAAAAATAAATAAAACCGCGGGGGCGCGGGGCGAAAAGACGAGATTTAAATTCAAAAAACGACGGGGGCGCGGAGCTAAAAAACCCTTATTAGCGGAGGCGCGGAGCGAAACGTCGAGTTTTTAAAGAATAATTTGGCGGGGGCGCGAACAACAGCACGCTAATTAGGGCCCTATAACAATAAATATTTCGCTTCGCTGCCCCGCGGTTTTACAATTAAATCTCGACTTTTCGCCCCGCGCCCCCGCTAATGAGCGTGTTTTCGCTCTGCGCCCCCGCCATTTTAACTTTTTAATTCTCGACTTTTCGCTTGGCGGGGTCGCGAATGGCACAAATCAGCCACCGTACTTTCGGATGACCCGTTATACTGAGGTCCCATATATCAGTGCTATACACTGAGCATGAAGAACCAGAGGCGTCATTGAAATGGGATGCTTTCTTGTTATGCATTATCTCCAACAACCTAAAATAACTAACCTCTCCTTGGGGAGTCGGTCAAAAGGTACCGGCGATAAATAAACTCAGATAAATAGAGCAATACGCAGTTATTTTAGGCCACGCTCACATTATCTGCTGGCAATATAGGCATTTTCTGAATTCTAGGGAATTTTTGATAAGGCTTAATTTTTAAAATATCAAATCTAATTTTTTTATCAAATGACATTACAAATATGAAACATGTCTCTATCCCTTGAATTTGTCAAACTCCGCGCACCGGTTACGCAACGCTCGGTAACTAATCCTGTAACGGGAGATAGTGATTTTGTGTTTTACCAGGAAAAACCTTTTAGGTTATACACCATCAAATCATTATTATCGAGAACTAGTCAATTTTGTGCAGGGTTTGTGCGAAGCTATAAGATGACAAAGCTGTCTGATTGGTAAAAAATGGAAAGGTTGTTCGGAAAATCATTTTACTTGAAAACAACACATATATTGAAGAACAAATTGAGATTAGGCATAAGTGTTGCGAACAATTCTTGGCTATGTTTTGTCGTTTTATATAAAACACACAATTTCGACAGATTGTATTAAAAATACCGAAGTGACTGGGGTGATCTCCTTCGAAACGATGTACCGGAAAAGTTGATTGGTCATCCTGTGAAAAAGCCTGAAAGAATTGTTTCTCATGATTGATTCTTCTAAGAAATCGGCATAGGCAGCATCTTCGGAAGCTAATAAAGTGAGATTGGGATTTGATGTTACATTGAAGTACTGCAGGATTTGATTTAGTTGTGTGTAACCTGAAAATAACAACAACGGGATTGTTTCTCTGCTAGAGATTGATGAAATTTTCCATTAATATTTGCATTTAGTTGATTTTTTTAAACCAAAGTCTCTCTGAAGGTTCTTTTAACCCTGTTTGATAAGTTTTAGAAATATTTCTCCAATTTCGGTTAAAATAAAGTGTAAGATAAACTGAAATGGCTGTTTCTGTCATACTTTGCTGCATGGATGTAATATTTGTAAAAATGAACCAACTTGGCGTTTTATTGCGTTTGTTACGCATATTATGTGTAAATGATATTTTTCTTGTCAATCGTTAATGATTTGAATATTTTTTGGTGAAATGTCACACAGACCTTGAAAACAGGGGCGGTAAATTTGAAAAGAAATTTCGTCTCGTTGTTGTTTAAGTGTTGAAAACGGTGCACTATTGTATGCTTTCTCATCTAAATTTGGCCTTAAAACGACGAAAGTAGTTTCTGCAATGAGAAAATACAACAGATAAATAATAAAATCGCAGAATTGTGGAAATATCACGCAAACTGAAATTCTAGTTAATGTAAAAGTTATAAGGTATGGATTTTTGAGTATATACTTTGAACTTTATCATAATTATAAAATATATCCTCAGCCTTTCTGTTCTAAAAAACGATCAAAATAATACTACGGATTCACAGTTTAAAACGTACACTAGTTTTATTTATTACAGCTACGGAATTACAAAATGAACGCTATAAAGGCACTGAAATAAAGTATCTATTTTGAAGTAAATGCCATTTAAATGCGTTTTGCTAAACTCTGCTGAAATTTTAGTCAATGTCATGCTGTTGTCAGTAAAATACAGGAGTAAAATGTTTATTCTGAGTACGGATGCGTATTATGAGGGCTTTGTGCTTAATTTCGAAGAAAATACGCAAAAAAATATGGAAAAACGCAAGATTAAAGCTTCAAAAATCCATTATTTCAATATTATAGGAGAAAAAAACATGTAAAAGTGCCTCAAATATTCATTACATCTATGTCAATTAAGTAGAAAGGTTATATAAATACAAATCATTACAGCTGATTCAAAAAAGTAACCAATGCGCTGCAACACAGGATATTTCTGTTTTCTCCGCCCGTCAGGGCGTCATTTTGAAAGCCAGGTTTTATCCAAAATAACAGAAAATATGCCAAAAATGTTTAAGAGTAGTATTGACACAACCACTTCTATGTACCTAAAGAATATCCATCTCTTTATTTTAGAAATGGCGTCTAGCAGATAACTGAATATCAGTTAATTCAGTATTTCCCTAGTTTTGGAGGGGGTGGGGTAAATAATTAGACCATTTTGTGCAAAATAAGCGCAATATATATTTCAAAACAATACCTGCCTTTAGGAGAATCAATGCCAGAATCGAACTGTTATTTTCTTCTTCGTTGAACCAAGGTAGAACAAGCGTCCGTCAAATATCCATTCAAAGTCCACACAATTTCAAGAAAAAAGTTCAGACACTGTCCTTACTGTATTTAACGGGGTAAATTTTCATTCAGAGGTGCAGTAAATGAAAAATAAAGCTATGTTTAAATGCAAAATTGAGGTTGTTGTATAATTTTATGGAGTTTTAATATCCCTGAAAACCAAGACATGTTATCTTAAATAATCATTGGCAGCAAACGGAGGCATACATATGTACATCTAAGAGTCTAGTGAAACATGACTTTCAACGGTATTTACGTATATATCAACAAAATTTAGAGTTCTGACGACTTAAAAATACACAAACAAACAAACAAATACAAAAGAGCAGCAGCAGCAACAGTAACGGACAAAAACTTCGGCACCACTGATTAAAAAGAAATTATCCCCTCTTCCATCATGACCAGATCAGTCATGCTGAAAAAACTTTCACCCGTTTTCAGGCCTAGACTAGAATTTCACATAAAATTGTTTACGTAAATACAAAGTACATCAGCCAATCTTCGGTGCACAATATGATTTTTGTAACTCTACAGATTACTTATTGAAAAAGACCATTTTACCTTTCAAGCAACGGATTGTTGACAAAAAAAGGTCCGTGAGAGAGCAAAAAACAGGTGCGCGATGACGTGGTATCCTACCATTGATACATGTATACAAAAACACATTTGGAGTGGTCCAGTGGTAACGCGCTGAACTGATAACCCAGAGGTCGCGAGATTCACCCCCACCCCCGTCCACTGGAAATGCGTTGGACTGGTAACCCAGGGCTCGCGAGATTCATTCCCCGCTCCTCCGCAAACATAATTAATTGTCTTTCAGGTGAGACATTAAACCGAGGTCCCATGTATCAGTGCTGTACACTGAGCATGTAAAAGAACTAGGGGTGTCTCTGGAGAGGGATGCTTTATGTATCTTGTGCTATCCCCCACATAATAAAAAAACTAATCGCTGCAGCGGGCGTCGGTCATATGGGCAGTCGGTTCCGACAATACATAAACTCACATAGACAGAGGCACATATATAGATACAAATGTACAAAGAGCAGGTAAGCCAGACTCCGTACTGAGACAATCCCTTTAGAACATTTCTGGTTTTGCATTGATCGTTGTTTAGTCCTACTCTATGTTTTACGTATGTCTCTTCAAGATTGTCAAAAGTTTAGACTAACAGATAATTTATATCATACTTTCTACCAGTTTGCAACATATAACACTCGCTAAACATATTTGAGTGAAAGCAGAATCTTTTTAATGACATACACACAGCGTTTCCTTTTTCATATTTATTTGACCTTAGGGTTCATAGAGCAAAGTACATCACATGATTTCAACATGGCGGATGACGTTAGGGACGAGAAGGAAAAATTCGAGCATACTGTCGGTCATGTTACATCGGGTAGAAGAAGATGTAGCTCATGTACAGGTGGCATACACGACGAAAATAATGTGTAAGTTCGACTAAATTTGTTGCACATGGGAAACTACATGTTGCGTACCTTAAACTTCCTGACAGTAGAGGGTCCACATGCACTGATTGGAAATGGTGGATGATAAGCTGGAAAGTTTATTTTGCATTACCCAGACAATCATTTCATCAGAAGTGCAATAGTTCTTTTTATACTATACCTTGAACTTTGTTTGCATATTTGCAAAGTTCTGTAGTGGACACCGGGTATATAAGGCATTTCCAAAAGCCTCGCTGTGGGGCTAGCTCTTTAGCGACATGGTTGGAGTGTCTGCAACGTTTGCCAAGTTAAGCAACGTTATCCATGGTTAGTACTTGGATGGGTGTCCCAGATTAACCTCATAAGCCAGGTTACTACATAGGTGGCAGCCGTAATTCTACGAATCTTCGCCGGCTCTTTACCTTGGTTAGTGCCTGTGTGTACTGGGAGTGCAGTGGGAATTGAGTCCCTTGCACAGTTTGAGCGAAATGGGGTCTCTGTAGGGAATTGTACAGTAGATGCCCAGCTCCTAAAGGTTAAAGATAGGAGGAGTGTAGTGGACACCGGGTGTATAAGGCATTTCCAATAGCCTTGCTGTGGGGCTAGCTCTTTAGCAACATGGTTGGAGTGTCAACAACTTGCCAAGTTAAGCAACGTTATCCATGGTTAGTAATTGGATGGGTGTCCCAGATTGACCTCATAGGCCAGGTTACAACAGTTCTGAGTCATACTATAAAATGATATTCCACAGAATTGACGTCAATTAAGACTGACCACATCATGTGACATTATGTACCCAAGGAGTGCTGGTAAGTTCGGTAAATTACAACAGATACGAATATTAATGTATGTAACCTGAGCGGGTCATCACAAATTAACAGCATCATAAACAAAGCAAAAAAACAGCTTAAGATTCATCAGACGAAATGTCAAAACACAAAATAAAGAAGCAGCATACAAAACATATGTAAGATCACAGGTCGAACAAACAGGTCAGTGTCAATCACCATCACCTTACAGATACAAGAAACAACAAATTCCTCATCCCGCAATCAAAAACACAACATCACATGAACTCATTCTTCCCAAGGACTATACGACTATAGGACTAAATAAATAAACTTTGAATTCAAAATTAAGGTCTAAACTGGTTACTATTCTCAGCCAGTGCCAGTTTTTTGACACTCGGTTTCATGAAGAAGTGCCATCTCTGTTAGGATTTACATGCATTACTTGTCCTAGCAGGCACATCACCTTTAACCTTTACCTATATGGTAGCAGATTTACTTTTCCTTGATATAACACAGGTGGGTTAATTCAAAAGCTGCATTTATTTAAAAGATTGAAATGATACTGAATATTATTTGAACTTGCATGGAAAACTGTTATATGAAATTATAGTACTAAGTAGTCTATAAAATGTGATATAAATTTTGATCTTTTTCCAAACCAGGAAAGTAACATATGTTTATAGATGTGAAGGCAACTATAAAAAAGCTCTTGACTGAAAATTTCGATGTTATTTTTTTTGTGTCTTTTTTTTTCAGACATGAAAGGTATGAATCTCTTGCACAGGTTGGTGAGTCTTTTTCTTCACCAGGTATGTAAAAAATAATAAAGCATTGGTTGTTCAAAACTTAAGAATTTAAAAATATCCAGAAAACTTATAAATGTTTTTATATATCTTTGCAGTTGTCATCAGTACATACATAGCAACTTTAATAGTAGTGCTTTAGAAACATGTTGAAATATTTTACATACTGAACTCAAGTATTTGTTCCTGTCTTGAAAACATACATGTAACATAAGCATTGGTTCTTGAAAATTACATGTACAAGCCCTAAGTTAAGATGTTGTTAAAGTGAAACCCATGAAAAGATATTTTGTTGTTTCTTAATCTCTGACTTGTAAGTTGTATATTAACTCAGAAGTTAAATATAATTCTTGTACATGTACTGTAAGCAAATTTCACTGAAACGAAGATTTACTTGAGTTTATTGCCAGCCTGCTTAACAATACATACAATGTAATACAATGTATCTTTCAATTTTGTTTCTTGTGTACCGAAACTGAAGGTGAAAAAATAACATACATGAGTTAACCTGTACTCTCTGTTTCAGATCGACATTGCCATGAGAACAAGACAAGACCAGATATTGACAAACGGGCAAGAAGAAAACTGTTTATAGCATGCGTGCTATCACTTACTTTTATGATCGGGGAAGTCATAGGTATATGATTATTTAGCTGCCTTTGTTCTTCAGAGTGTTTTATGCAATTAACATATACTCTTATTAGCTTCAATGGACACAGAAACAATTGTTCCAGTTTTCATATAAAATTAGTTTTACCAGTACGTATATACAAGAACTACATATTTTTACATGTTTAGATAACATAAATTGAAAAATATGTCAGAGCAGTTCTTCAAAATAATTTACTGTCCAGTATCTAAGAGTAATATTTCAAATTATTTTACTTGCAAAGACTTTAACAACATTTTGAAAAAGCCAAACTGAGGATGTGTACACAAATGTATGCATCAGGGGACTTAACCCCTTAGCCTTTTAAATATCTCAAATGGATTTGTCCATCTATCTAATTGGACAGATCCATTAATTGTTTACGTGGGTTCTTTCATACTGAAAATTTGTCAACTGAATGGCGAATAATGCAGACCATGATCAGCCTGCACAGATGTGCAGGTTGATCTTGGTCTACACTGGTCGCAAAGCAAGCACAATTGCCACCAGCAAGGTAAGGTTTAAACGCAAGCTAGGCATTTCTTGACAAAAGTCAAGGTCATACAAAATTGTGTGTGTGCATGAAACAATCGTTTAGCTTAAACTTAATTATTATATGTCATTTTGAAACAGATTATTGCAACTTATATTATTCAGTTCAGTGGCTGCTTCCTGGGTTGCAAACTGTACCCCCAACATAGATGTGGATTGTGGAGTCACTTGAGACTCTCATCCTTGCTGGGATTGGAACCAACAACCTCCAGATGGGGAGTCCAGCATTCTGCTGGTAGACTGTGTGTGTCTAAATTATTATTATTAATTGTTGTATTTCAGGAGGAATATTTGCTCACAGTCTTGCTATAGTTTCTGATGCTGCCCACTTGTTAACAGACCTTGCCAGCTTCATGATAAGTCTTCTAGCTCTGTACTTGGCATCCAGGCGGGCAACCAAAAAACTCAGTTTTGGATGGTATCGAGCTGGTAAGAGAGACAGATTTGCTGCATGTTGAGTTTTGTCTGAATATGGGAAGGTGATTTAGAAAGTAGTTTAATACATTTGCAACAATTGGTTTTATGCCAGTGATAAAATCTAGGAATTTGTCTTATGGCCCACTGCTACAATTATATTATGTTTATAGTTTAGCTGACATTTTTACAGAGAAATGGGGTATAAGGTTTTAGTGGCTTAATTGATAAAAGCATCTTTTTGAGATGGGGTAGGGTAAAAACTGGGTTCATTTTATGTCATTATTGCGTTTGGTGTATTCATTTCTGATGTATTATGATATAAGAATATTATTACTTTTTGTCATTAAACACCAGTATCTTGTAAATGGTGGAGAAAATTTGAATATTTTTTATGCCCCCACCACATAGTGTAGGGGAATATTGATTTGCACATGTCCATCAGCTCCTCCTACACTCATGGATGGATTGGAACCAAATTTGCACACATGATAGACCATGATTAGTTGTTGTGCAAGAAATAAAGAATTTTTCTCATGGATCAGTTTTCACTGGATTATTGCCCTTTGTTGGTTTTTCGTCCATGCCATATATAGTAAATCATGTGTGTGCAACTCCTACACCCATGGGTGGATTGAAACCAAACTCGCACACATATAGACTACAATGTGTAGTTGTATAAGAAGTAAAGAAACTATTTTATTCTGATCAGTTTTCACTGGATTATTGCCCTTTGTTGGTTTTTCATACAAGAAAATTTTTTCTGATCCGTTTTCACTGGATTATTGCCCTTTGTTGGTTTTTCATACATGCCATATATAGTAAATCTTGTGTGTGCAACTTCTTCTACACCCATGGGTGTATTAAAACCAAACTCGCATAATAGACCACAGTGCGTAGTTGTGCTGAAAGAAGTTAAGAAGCTTTTTTCACTGGATTATTGCCCTTTGTTTGTTTTTCATACGTGTCATATATAGTAAATATTGTGTGCACAACTCTTCCTACACCCATGTTTAAATGTTTGCATACTTATTACATACATATAATAGCCTATGTAATACTGAAATCCAGTGTTTTCATAGCTATTTAAAATAATTACCATATTGTTAAATAGTTGAACGAGTTATGGAAGAAAGGCATTGTTAATGAGTTATGGAAGTGAGACATTTCAAAAGAGGTTTATTTGTAAAGCGAAGTACTCCTAGCCTATCAAGCAATTAACTATATATCCATTGTTTTCCCTGGTAATGAATTCTCTTTTTGTTACAAATTCCCAATTGTGGGACATCAGTGTCCGAGGGACAAGTCTAGTTATGCACTGACATGAGGGTAGAGGACATTATTTTTTCTTTTTTCAGAGATTCTGGGTGCACTGGTGTCAATTCTGTTCTTGTGGGTAATTACGGGAGTGTTGTGTTACATGGCAGTTGAGAGAGTGGTCAACATGGATTTTGAAGTGGATGCCACAGTCATGTTGATTACTGCAGCCTGTGGTGTAGCTTTTAATCTAGTGTACGCTTTTGTAAAATTATTTTGAAAAATAAAAATAATATGATACTGTGTGTTTGACTAGGTCTTAGAGAATCTTCTGATGATTTTTTTCAGTACTAAGATTACTAAGAACAGTATAGAGTATCATTTAATTGATAGTAAATGGTGAACAATCTAGTTGAGTTAAGATAAATTGAGTGCTTTGTACATAACAATTCAAACCAAGAAATTACAGTCCAGAAAATTTTTATAAAACATTGTATGTCAACATTTGACTTTTGGTGTTACATTAGAAAAACATAAAACATGAACCTGTTTGCTTTTTTTGTTCTTTTTTCTGTTTTTAAGAAACTTAGATTTACTTATTATGCAAGTTAATACATGTATTTCAAAAAATTTCCTGAACAATGCATCTTGACCAATCAGAAGTCTGAATACTGGATACTGACTTTTCATTAAATACCCGTGAAGTGGCCAGTCTTTTTGCTCTATGCAATGGATTAAAATGATTTTAACACATAATGAGATAAAATTATTATGCAAATAAATTTCTTTTTTTTTTCAGAATGGGTTTGACCTTGCACCCTGGAGGTCATGGTCACTCACATGGGGGAAACAGCAATAACAGTAACCAGTACTCAAATTTTGACTCAGAAGAAGAAAAGATGCATTTAACAGCTTCTGATACTATACAAGGGGACAGAAATGGTTTATACGGGTCAATATCAAGCAGCTCATCAGGTATCCATCACCATGGCAACTGCGAATTTAATTTGGTGAAGTAATCGTGGCTTGACTGGGCCTCAAACTTAGGGCCTTCTGCATGAAGGGTGGACACTATAAACTGAGCTACCAGTCACATGGTTGATTACCTTTCAGTAGTTCACTAGTTTACATGTACCCAGCTTCATATACATTGCCTTATACATTGTACAAAATATAAAATGCAAATAAATATTTAATCTGATAATATGAAGGATGAAGATTAATTTTAATGATTTTGTTGATCAAAAAGATTATCATCACTGGAATAAGGTCATCCTAACACTTGAACAGTTTAGCAGAATCTTATTCCTAGTAAATGTTTAGCCTTTTCCATCACCATGTGACATCTTTCAAGTACCAGACACCACAGTTAGGTACAAATGTGGCATAGTTAGCTCAGCTGGTCATTGGTTTCCGCTTTTAAAGAACATTCTCTGCTTTAGTTAAGTCCATAAAGTTGAAAAAATAGATGTCAGTTACTAAAAGGGAAATATTTACATAGCATAATTATGTTTATTTGACTATGATCTTTCCATATTTTAGTTATGTTTAAAAAGTTAGGTAATTATTCTTTTTATTAATAACCTTTTGAAATTCCCTCGCTAAACTATGCTGTATGGCCTGGCTTTTATAAACTTCACGTAAAGTTACCCCACCCACTATTTGTCACACAAGATGATAGAATAACTCTTGTCAAACTACTGTAAAACTGTTTTTTATGAAGTCAAGTTAGTTTATTTAAAGCAAGCTTTGGCATGTGAAAGAGTACAGAATATGTTCACATGTATTTATTATGCATGAATTAAGAGATTATATGCTCAAGAGTATCTTTGAAATGGGTGTTTATATGGACCATTTAACATAAAAAATGAATGTGTTAAGTAATATTTTTATGATAAATGGAATAAACATTCTGCACTTACTGACTGCGAAGCAGTCACTCATCCATGATATGTATGGTATAAGTCTGTAAGTATGTGTAATGCATGCACCGCATCTTTTCAAGTTTTTTTCCCAGTTTGAGCTTTATCTGATAGTAAGTGCTTGCAACTTGAAATAAACCAATGCAGATAACCATAATTTTCATTACATTTCTCTTGTTAGTAATGTTCTTTGTACTAGTGAAGTTATTTTGAGTTTCTGATATTTAGTTTAATGTCAATGTTTTAAGAATATCACCGTCAAATTGCTCTTTTATTGGCCACATAAAATTTTCAACTACAGTTGTCATAACAATGATCTTGCAGTAAAGTTTTATGATATGAATTTTATTTTCAGTTTTTATTAAAATTAAAAAAGTAATATGAACTTATCTTTATTTTTGTTTGCATTTTACAAAGGTATTTGTATTTTCTAGGTGACAGTTTGGCCACTGAGGTAAAAGGTCATTCTCATAAAGCCAATATCAATGTAAAGGCAGCTTTTGTACATGTGATAGGGGATCTTCTCCAAAGTGTTGGGGTTCTCATTGCTGCATTTATCATTTATTTCAAGGTAAGTATGTCTACATGTGGTTAGTCAGGTAATTCAGGTACAAAGTTATATGATCAGTTCAGTATGGCAGACAGTACAAACATATTATGTTTTGTGGGACAATTATTTTTAACAAAAGCTTATATTTTTGTTTAATTCTCCTGACTTTTACTATGAAATTGGGTCTTGATGTTTGGACAGAATATATGTTGAAAGTTTTGCTAAAAAGTGAAATATTGATTTTAGATCAAACTTTTCTGTTTGAAATTCTGAATTTCAAGATTTACATCTTGCTTGCAAAGAGATTGGTAAGTAAATAAATAGATCATTTCCAAAGTGCTCCGTGCACGCATACTAAGCATTTGATAATTAAATGTAGACAAACATTTAACCAACAATTATCATTGAAATTAATTTTATGTATACATAACACTTAAAATAAGCTGCTGTGAAATTTTCATTATGAAATTCGGACATACAGGGAAATAACAATACCAGTCCGAGAACTTTACGACTGACCCTCGTATTTTGCTGATTGAATAATGGTAATGTTGTTTAGAGGCATTGACACATTTACACACATATAAATCCTGTAACCTAAGGATTTCATTTAGTGTAAGTAAGTTTAAAGAGCATTTCACTGGTGCACTGAACCATGTCAATATGTAAAAACAATTGGTTGTAAACTTCATGAAATGTTTAAACATACAAGATTATGTTTTGTTGAAATAAGCCTAACTTAGGGTACGTCTTAGACACTGCTTATGAAATACAATGTGGGTGTTTTCTCATCTCAAGGTTGCTTCCAGCAGCAGGTCAGTGGTACTGGACTGGTAATCCAGGGTTGCAAGTTTGAAACCCCACCTCTCCACTAACATTTCCAAATGTCTTTTGAATGAGACAATAAACCAATGTCCCATGTATCAGTGCTATACACTGAGCATGAAAAAGAACCAGGGGAGTTTCTGTCTATAGATTTACTATTGGTATCTTGCACTATTCCCTACAACCTAAAATAACTTAAGTCTGCAGAGGACGTTGGACATATATGGGCAGCTGGTATCAGTGTGAATAAACTCATATAGATATAGAGTTCAGGTTGTGTTATACCCGATGTATGTGTAAAAATGAACTGAAAAATAAAATCGACACAGCAGTTGTTTTGTACACTGAGTGTGGAACATGACTGAACATTTGTATGTTATAAGTTTGTACAAATAGTAGAAATACACAATTGTAGAACTGTGAAAGGTAATCTTTGAAATACATGTATTTATTACAGCCAAGTTGGAAGATAGCTGATCCTATCTGTACCTTTGTATTCTCTGTGATAGTCCTAGGAACAACATTAACCATTATGAGGGACATCTTAGTCGTCCTGATGGAAGGTAAGGTCATTTTTTATGCACTTGATTTTATTTTTGATAAGTTACAAGTCTGTGCAAAACTAATTTATCTGCTTCTTCTTTATATGTACTTACAATAGTTCATATGTACTTACAATAGTTCATATGTACTTAATATAGTTCATATGTACTTACAATTGTTCATATGTACTAACACTAGTTCATATGTACTTACAATAGTTCATATGTACTTACAAAAGTTCATATTTAATTACAATAGTTCATATGTACTTACAATAGTTCATATGTACTTACAATAGTTCATATTTACTTAAAACAGTTTTGCCCTGAATCCTCGATCTGGGCTTTGTCATTGTCAGATGTGACAGAATATTGGATTTCACAAAAGTGCCTGCTATTTGTGTATGATAGAAATATGTTCAATGAAATTAAACAGAAAAGATAAGAAGTCTTGTCTATGAGAGCTTCTTGTTCAGTACACAGAGAAATCATTGTAGTGCAACATATTTAACTCTGCAATATATGCCCTGTGAAACATTTTATAGAGGATTACAAAAAGTTTCAAACTGTTGATTAGTGTATATGCACTGATTTTATTATTTCTATAAATTTTTTTGACATAGATTTAAGAAATATATTATATTTTTACCTTCTAAATCAAGTATGACTGAATGGAACATTAAACAGAAATATTTTGTTCAATAATTGGGTATATTGCAGTTGCTTTTATAATTATATGTTAAGGTTTATAAATTTCAAGGTTTCTGTAACTGTAGTGTACCACATAAAAAATGTTTGTTTTTCAGGTACACCAAGATCTGTCAATTTCAAAGCTATACATAAGAGCCTCAAAGGCATAAAGGAGGTAAAAGATATACATGATCTCAGGATCTGGTCACTATCAATGGACAAAGTTGCATTATCTGTTCACATAGCAGTAGGTAAGTTTGTCTGTACACTTGTCTCATTAACGATTTGTTGGGGCACCAGTTTTCATTTGGACATTTATAATGTGTCCTTAAGGACATAAAGGGTATTGCCATTCAGAATAATTATCAATATCCTTGAGCGGAAACTATACGTTGACTAGTCTTTACACAATGGGAGTTAGCACTGGGTGTATCTGCACTCTTATCACTGAGATGAATTTATAACTGTAAATTTCCATAATGATCATACTGATATATGAATGAATTGCATATCACAAGGTAGCAGAAATGGTGTAGATATCTAGGCTTTCCACCAAAATAACCTGTCAACTTAAACTGACCTATCCAGGACCTGCACTTAGCCACAAAGAGACATAAGTCTATGCACAACTTTTTCAGAAGTTGTTTATGAGCTTTGTAAGTAATACACATATCTGATAGCATTTTCTCTTCAAAGAATGCTAATCTTAACTTTAATACTGAAGATTGTTCAAGGGAAGTAATAAATTAGGGAAGATAATATCCCAAATTTGCACATGGCTAATTTTCCCGTACTAAGATTTGATCATATGGGATTTGCATAATTATTGCTTTATTGGTGTACAAATAAGTAAAATACTGTCATAACTATTTTTTCTATTTTATTTCAACTTATGCAGATACTCAGACTTTTGACAACACATATTTTTGTCAAAGTGTTCTGGTGTATTTTAAGTGAATCAGACAACTATTCTTCAACTTTTCAGGGGATAAATATGTTATAATAAAGAACTTAACAAAATTAATGACAAATTATTCTAATTTCAGTAGTGTTTTTTTTTTATGTTTTCAAAAGTTTCAGCAAAATGAGATTAAAGAATGACTTACTTTTTTTTTAATACATCACTTCTGAAACAAGTGAAGAAGCCATCATTTGCTTGTGGAGAAATTTGTAAATAAACTGGTTGGATACCCAGGAACACTTGTTACATAGACAGACCGAAGGGATATGTCCAAAAAGAAGTTGAAACTGGTGTTAAACCCATAAACAAATAAATAAACAAACAGAAATCTTGATTATACAGTGATTGGTTAATGATTGCTGAAAATGGTCATTAACTGGATTTTTTTGTAAGATAATCCTTTTATCCTATATTTCAGATAGAAAAACTGATACCCTGGAAGTGTTGGAGCTGGCCTCTTGTATGATAAGATCACAGTTTGGTATTACAGAGACTACTATACAGGTTGAGGAGCATGTCCCAGACATGTTAGATTGTACACACTGTAGAGATTTACCAGACTAAAGCATGCATTTTTAGCCTATGTTTTTCTGTCATTTAAAATGAAATAGCAACATGACAAACATGAAATTTTTCCAGAATTATAGGAAATCTGAACAATCATAGTGTTGCATTGCTTAAGAGTTGGTGCATTCATTGTTCATATTTTCAAGAGTTATCTATCATGCATGAAGGTATAGCAAGTGTAAAGAATGTAAAATGGGTATTTGAAAGAGTTTGTTTTTTGGTATAAAAGTTGTCAGCCACAGTTTTATACATACAGCAAGTACTGACTAACAGTTTTGGACTGAAGGAGTTAATGATTCAAATATTGTTGAAATATACACGTAGAGCTAAAAGTGGCAGAGAGCTGGCGCTTTTAGCATAAAAGTCCAATTAAATTCAATAATTGAGACACAGAAGATAAGCATGCCCGCATGAATGTTAAGCCTCTGTTAGCTACGAGGAACCTCATATTATCAGAAATATGCAGAGAAAACTATATATTAATGAAGAAGATGTCAGTTATGGGATTACAGAAAAAGTGTTGTATTAACATTAAGTAAGTAAAGTAAGTAGTACATTTTATGACACGTGTAACAATGAACCATTCAAATATATAACTAGACCATGCCATGAGGTTATCAAAGATGTGGTCAAATTTTACATTTTCAGGTTTTTTCACTTTTAGATAAAAGACTGTTTTGAAATTACTTTTCTGTTTTTAGCTTACCTGAGCACAAAGTGCTCAAGGTGAGCTTTTGTGATCGCCTGATGTCCGTCGTCCGTGCGTGCGTGCGTCATCAACTTTTTCTTCTAACAACTTCTTCTCTTGAACTGCTGGGCCAATCTTGCTGAAACTTGGCAGGAATGTTACTTGCATGAAGCTTTACCAAAATTGTTCAAATGGTTCAGGTCCATTGCATTTCTAGACCACAGGAGCTAAAAATAGATTTTCAAAGTTGGAACTTTAAAAATCTTCTTCTCCAGAACTACAAGGCCTGGAGCTTAGATATTTGGTATGAAGCATCATCAGGTGGACCTTTACCAAGTGTGTTCAAATCCTGACCCCTTGGTCAAAAATGGCCCTGCCCCAGGGGTCACTAGTTTTACATAGAATTATATAGGAAAAACTTTAAAAATCTTCTTGTCTGAAACCACAAGGCCTAGAGTTTAGATATTTGGTGTGCAGCATTATCCAGTAGACCTCTACCAAGTTTGTTCAAATCATGGCTCCTGGGTCAAAAATGCCCCCCCCACCAGGGGTCAAATGTTTTACATAGAGTTATATAGGAAAAACTTTAAAAAATCTTCTTGTCAGAAACTGCAAGGCCTAGAGTTTAGATATTTGGTGTGCAGCATTATCCAGTAGACCTCTACCAAGTTTGTTCAAATTATGTCCCCTGGGTCAAAAATGGCCCCCCCCCCCCCCCCCAGGGGTCAAATGTTTAATATAGAGTTATATAGGAAGACTTTAAAAAATCTTATTGTCAGAAACCACAAGGTGTAGAGTTTAGATATTTGGTGTGCAGCATTGTCTAGTGGACCTCTATCAAGTTTGTTCAAATTATGTCCCCTGGGTCAAAATTGGCCACGCCCCAGGGTTCTATTGATTTACATATAGTTATATAGGAAAAACATGAAAAATCATATTTCTCCGAAACTTATTGGACTAGACCTTAGATATTTGGTGTGGAGTAGTGTGTTGAGAACCTTTACCAGTAATGATTATATGTTGGCCGCGGGGTCAAAACTGGCCCTGCCCCGGGGCCAGTTAATATGTAAAAAAGGCAATCTTTAAACATCTTTTTACTGGAAACCTCAATGCCTACAGCTTAGATATTTGGTTTGCAGCATTGTCTAGTGAATGTCTACCAAGTTTGTTCAAATTATGTCCCCTGGGTCAAAATGGGCCATGCCCCAGGGTTCTCTTGGTTTACATATAATTATATAGGAAAAACCTGAAAAATCATATTTCTCCGAAACTAATAGGACTAGACCTTAGATATTTGGTGTGGAGTATTGTGTTGAGAACCTTTACCAGTATTGTTTATATGTTGGCCCGGGGATCGAAATTGGCCCCGCCCCGGGGGCCCTTAATATGTAAAAAAGGCAATCTTTAAAAATTTTCTTACTGGAAACCTCAATGCCTACAGCTTAGATATTTGGTATGCAGCATTGTCTAGTGGACCTCTACCTAGTTTGTTTGAAAAATGTCACTGGGGTCACTATTGGCCCCGCCCGAGGGGTCATAAGTTTTAAATAGCAGTATAGAAGAAAATCTTTAAAAATCTTCTTGTCTGAAACCACAAGGCCTAGAATTTTAAAATTTGGCATGAAGCAAGCTTTATCAAGCTTTTTGAATTTATTATTAGATTAGGTTAAAGGTCATGGAGGCTAAAAATAGATTTATCTACTGTACCTCATAGAGCCTTCATAGACCAATATCTTTGATATTCAGTATATAGGTTCCTTGCATGGATGTCTACCCATGGGTAGGGTTTGAGGTCACTGGGTCAAGGTCAAGGTCACCATTGCTTATAATAGATATTTCTACTTTCTGTCATAGAGCCTTTATTTATTGACTGATATTTTATATATTTGGTTTGTAGGCACTTACATATTTTCAATTAAAAAATGAAATACTGCTTAACAGCAAACCTACAGCCAAAGTACTCAGGTGAGCGATCCAGGGCCATCATGGCCCTCTTGTTTTGTTTATCTTATTCTGACTACCAGAAGGTGCACTTATAGTTGAATAGACTTTGATATATATTACATTTCTATCAATCATTTTGACATCATTGGTGTAATACCACATAACATGCAACATGCAGTATAGTTGCTAGGTTGTTGTTTGCACCATATCTATGTTTCAGTAACCTTTGAACACTTTACTCACATTTTTCGAAGACAGCACTTTATAGCTTTTCAGAGAAGGCAAAGAAGATTGTGTGTTTGCAGAAATCTTTAACATTTTTAACATATTATGTCAAACTTTGATGTTGTTTTTCTCGATGAAGTGGGATTGACCAGATTGTTTATTTTGTCATGTCACATCACGTCCAGAATTATGAAATTGTATGTAGATAGATATTAAACAAGAACTCCCAACCCACTGGACTAATAAGTCAACATAATCAAAACATTTAAAAAATGCAAAATTGTAAATAAGTCACCATAATTAAAGGCCATATTGTAAATGTATTGTACATGTATTTGAAAAAGGAAGGATGGTAGACAGTTGCAGTAATGATCACTCAGTGGAATGACATGTATATATAAAATAGATTCTTCTAAAACAGAGTATTTTCTTAGGCTACTCTCTTAGATACTTCATTATTAATATTTGCAAAAAGACAAACAAACTTGTCATGCAGAAAAATGAATTTTTTTTTTAGCCAAAAAGATTTCAAACATTTTAACAGCGGAGAAAAGTTTTTGTTAACTTGCTATATTGGCTGCAGTCATGGTGTATCTCTGTATTATATCAAGAACTTACAAATTTTCACACACCTTTTAACATATACTTCTTTCTCTTTCAGGTGCTATTTTTTGTGATCAAAGCACTCAAAGACCTGAGGTTTTTGAGTCACTAGTGATCAGTTTGTGATGAAATTTTTTTTTTGTATGGAGCAATATTTTCAAAGTTTTGTATGTAATGTGTGATTTAATTTTTGATACTTTATTGCATACAGTTGATGTTATGTGTTGCATTGCATATAATGATTTGTTATCTGAAACAACATGTGTGCTTGATTTTTTATATGCAGTGTTGAAATTGCTGAAAATGCTGTTTAAAAAGGCATAAACTAAAATCTAGTGAATTTTGTATTCTTTAGAACCATTTTAATTTCAAGAGTCAACGATATCAAAGTGTGTACCAGCTGAATTTGTTTATGATAAATGATCTAAGACCATATGTCTCAAGGTCATTTAACACTCACCTCTGATTCAAGTGAGGAAGTGGTCAGTTGCATTTAGAGTAGTTGGTAATTTAACTGGTTGGTTTACTGACCATTTGGTTATGTCCAGAGAGAGAGAGGTTGAAACTGGTGTAAAACCCCAATGAATTTAAAAAAATACAAACCAACAAAAAATCTGTGTAACAGACTGACTCAGTATTTGAGACTTTCTAGCTTGTAATTGGTAAATGTCACTGTCTATGTCTTTTTTTTTTGTTTCTGAGTACATATAGCTGAGTCAGTGTCATTTTTTAGTTGTTTATTACATATACATGTAGCTGTGTCTATGTATTTTTTTATTATGAGCAGACACATGTAAGTCTTTGTCACTTTTAAGCTCGACTATACAATGTATATTGAGGTCTGTCCTTCTAGTCCCGACGTTGACGTCTACATCCAGATTTCTGATTCATGTTTTTGTGCTGTAAATATTTTTTACTATAACTTCTTTATTTCTTTAGTGATTTACTTCAAACTTCAAGTATTATGTTCTTTATCATCACTCGAAACACATTTGATAAAGTTCATAACTCTAGCACCCACTTTTTCAGAATTATCTCCCCTTTAAACTTGATATTTTCCTTAAAAATTGTAATATTTTACTCTATTTTCTTGATTTCTTGAAGGATTTTCAGTGATAAAATAATAAATATTATTTGATATCACATCTACATAGGTGAAAGTTTTCAGGATTATTTCTGATTTTCAGGATTTTCAGACTCCCTAAAGCTCTCTTTTTTCTATATAAACCGTACAAAATAATGCTTAATTTAGGATTTTCAGGATTTTTTAAAATTTCCATCTTTCACCCATGCATCTACCACGGGGAAGAATCTTGTCTGTATTTCTATAGATCTTGAATTTAATCGATTTTTTTAATAGTTATCCCTTTCTTAACTCTCCACTACTTTAAATAGTCGAGTGTGCTGGCTTTACTTACAGCTCTTGTTATACATGTATTTGTAGTTATATTTAGCTGGGTCTATGTTACTGAGTGAATACTCATTTTAGAATGCCTAATCAAAGACCAAATTTAGGTTTCATATTGCTCAACATAACATAAAGCTTATATGCCTTGTTTAGGACGGGGGATTTTGAGCTTAACATGAGATTCACTAATATGCTTAAATCTTTAGCTATTGCTTTTGAAAAAAAAATGCAATACTTCCATTAATGCCTGCACATTTGCCTAACATTTGTCAGCTTAGCCCATTTATGCCTAGCCTTCACAAAATTAGACATAGGCAGACAGTGCTGACCAAGATCAGAAGCTGCAGTATTTGGAGTCTGATCAGGGACTACACTGTTTGCATAAAGGACTTTTCCCTGAATAGAATAAAATTGAAAATTTATACCAGAAACCCTTTTTAATTGAAAATAGACTCTGATATTACGGTAACTAATAAAATGAACAGGGTTACTCCCCTTTGTTTGCCAGCTATCATGGTAATGCCCTATTACACATACTTAATATATATAATCACTGTTAATCAAATATTTGCATGTATATCTATATCCTGTTGTTTATATTTGATGTATGAAATAATGGCACAACTTATTTCTTATTCTTCAGTTACAATTTTATATACATGTATATGTATCTTTTTTCTATAAATTACCTTTAAACTGGGTATGCCAAAACTTTCCAAAGGTGTATTTTTGACATACCCAGTTGTATCCCAAAAAAGAAACTGTTAAAAAATAAAAAATCATGTGAATGCATATTCTTTGAATACATGTAAGTTGCGCTTTATATCAGACTAAAATAGTTCCTTACTTACCACTTGCTTAAGTTGTTAGTTCATTTATTCATGCTTGAGGTACAGATATATTGGATTCAAATAGTTAAATTGCCTACAAAGCCCCAAAGTGACAGGATACGCTTTAATTTTACTTCGTAATAACCAAAACATTATTTCTTGAAAATGAATTTTTGATTCGTAGTTAAGAAATGATAATGTGTTTACACAAAATGATATGCCTCTCAAGTTTGGTCCCCACATTTAAAGAAAGACCATGTCCTTGGTCTACAATTTCTTAATTACCAAATAGTAATGCATTTATACAAAATTATTTATTGTGATAACGAAATAATATGTTGTAGAACACTAATTCATAAAAACGTATTGTCATTGAAAAGTTAGATCATAAACACGAAATGACAATATTCGTTTTAACGAACTATCAGTTATTTTGTTACAATACAAAATAATTGTGTTTAAAAATAAAACAAATGACTGTACTTTCACTCTAAGGCTCCCTTGTATTCCTTGAGTGAATTTTCACAATGTTATACACTCTTATAAACATCTGAAAGACAAAAATTGCAAAAGATAAGAAAAGTTCCTGACCAAGTAGGATTCAAAATTGAACCTGCTTAAGTCAGCCAACATGAAAATCAAATGACCATTGAGCATAAGAACCGATTTTCTGACACAGTTGTCAGAGGTTTTAAATGCATCAAAGCGAGTGTGCACTTATCCATAACAACAGAGGTTTTCAATTTGTTTGATAAAATAATATTTTAAAGAGGCACATCTTTAAATTTTTAACATTTCATTCTCTTTAAAATCATGCAAGTGCAGATGATATTGAATGAAATATTACCAGATGTCAAGAAGTAAGAACAATAAGTTAAATGAAAGCATAAAATGAACACATCTTGATACCAAATGAACACATTTTGATACCAAATGAACACATCTTGATACCAAATGAACACCACATCTTGATACCAAATGAACACATCTTGATACGAAATGAACACCACATCTTAATACCAAATGAACACATCTTGATACCAAATGAACACCACATATTGATACCAAATGAACCACATCTTGATACCAAATGAACACATCTTGATACCAAATGAACACATCTTGATACCAAATGAACACATCTTGATACCAAATGAACACATCTTGATACCAAATGAACATGAACACCACATCTTAATACCAAATGAACACCACATCTTGATACCAAATGAACACCACATCTTGATACCAAATGAACGCCACATATTGATACCAAATGAACACATCTTGATACCAAATGAACATATCTTGATACCAAAAAAACACATCTTGATACCAAATGAACACCACATCTTGATACCAAATGAACACCACATCTTGATACCAAATGAACACATCTTGATACCAAATGAACACATCTTGATACCAAATGAACATGAACACCACATCTTGATACCAAATGAACACCACATCTTGATACCAAATGAACACCACATCTTGATACCAAATGAACACCACATCTTGATACCAAATGAACGCCACATATTGATACCAAATGAACACATCTTGATACCAAATGAACATATCTTGATACCAAAAAAACACATCTTGATACCAAATGAACACCACATCTTGATACCAAATGAACACCACATCTTGATACCAAATGAACACATCTTGATACCAAATGAACACATCTTGATACCAAATGAACACATCTTGATATTAAATGAACACCACATCTTGATACTTAATGAACACCAAATATTGATACCAAATGAACACATCTTGATACCAAATGAACACATCTTGATATTAAATGAACACCACATCTTGATACTTAATGAACACCAAATATTGATACTAAATGAACACCAAATATTGATACTAAATGAACACCACATCTTGATACCAAATAAACACCACATCTTGATACCAAATAAACACCACATCTTGATACCAAATGAACACCACATCTTGATACCTAATGAACACATCTTGATACCAAATGAACACCACATCTTGATACCAAATGAACTCCACATCTTGGTACCAAATGAACACCACATCTTGATACTAAATGAACACATCTTGATACCAAATGAACACCACATCTTGATACTAAATGAACACCACATCTTGATACCAAATGAACTTATCTTGATACCAAATGAACACATCTTGATACTTAATGAATACCACATCTTGATACCAAATGAACACCAAATATTGATACTAAATGAACACATCTTGATACTAAATAAACACCACATCTTGATACCAAATGAACACCACATCTTGATACCAAATGAACTCCACATCTTGGTACCAAATGAACACATCTTGATTCCAAATGAACACCACATCTTGATACCAAATGAACACATCTATTATGATACCAAATGAACACATCTTGATACCAAATGAACACATTCTTAGCATCTAATTAATAAAAAAATGTTTTTTTCCATTAATACCAATCATCAATTAGATTTGCAATAGTCATCAGACATTTTTAGGGGCATAATTTTTAGGGTATGCCCCTTTAAGTAGAATGCACTTCAAACTATAAACTAAGTAATTTTTGACATGGTCAAGTCACAGCCTTTCATCTGCTGAATTATGACGAAAAAAACCAGGGCATTTGATTGTCTATGAAAAGTTTAGTCAAGTCCTCACCGAAAACGGTAATGCTGTTTGTATATAACATCAGAAAAAAATCTTGGCCGAGAAATAAATAACACCCTCGCGTTTCTTCAATGCGTATGCTGGAGATTTATTTATTTATTGAATGATAATATCTGACAATTATTTAAATTTAACCATTTTTCCCTTAAAATGTTCTTAATTATAATTAATCAGACATAAATTGACGGTATTACCACAGATCTACGGTTTTAATTTTTTCGTGTCGACGTATTGCATTTTTTTAAGCTCACCTGAGCAAATGCTCAGGGTGAGCTATTGTGATCACCCTGTGTCCGGCGTCCGTCGTCAACATTTTACTTTAAATGAGATCTCCTCCTAAACCCAAAGCTTATTTTAACATAACTTTATAAAAGTGTTCCTTATATTGCCCTTTCCTAAAAATGCTCAAACCGTTCTGCTCCATTGCACGTAAGGACTGCAAAAGCTAAAAATAGAAAAAAAATTAAACAACTTCTCCTCCTAAACGGTTGGGAGGTTATCTACCAAATGTCACAGAAATGTTCCTTACATAGTCCTCTATTAAAATTGCTTAAATGGTTCCGCTCCATTGATCAAAATGGCTACCAGAGCTAAATATAGATTTTTGTCAATATTTGGCTTCAAATGACATCTCCTTCTAAACCACTTGGCCATTTTAGATCAAACTTTACAGAAATGTTCCTTATTATGCCCTTTTCTAAAATTGCTCAAACCGTTCTGCTCCGTTGCACATAAGGGCTGCAAATGCTAAAAGAAATCAAACAGCATCTCATCCTCAATGGCAAGGTGATTTTCCATCAAATTTCACGGAAATGTTCCTTACGTACCCCTGCGTTAAAATTGCTTAAACGGCTCCATTGAACAAAATGGCCACCGGAGCTAAAATAGGTTTTCTTCAAAATATTGCTTCAAATGACATCTCCTCACAAGCTGTTATCACGAAATTGCCTCTGCCCCATGGATTTTTAGCTCACCTGTCACAGAGTGACAAGGTTAGCTTTTGTGATCACAATCAGTCCGGCGTCCGTCCGTAAACTTTTCATTCAAACGACATCTCCTCTGAAACCACTGGGCCAAAATTGATGAAACTTGCCATGGATGTTCCTTGCATGAAGCTCTTCTGAAGTTGTTCAAAGAAATCAATTCCATGCGGAACTCTGGTTGCCGTACCAACCTAAAGGAAAAACTTTTAAAATCTTCTTGTCTGAAACCACAAGGCCTAGAGCTTAGATATTTGGCATTTAGCACCCTCGAATGGAACTCTACAAAAATTATTCAAATTATTTCCCTGGGGTCAAAATTGGCCCCGCCCCAGTGGTCACTTCATTTAACATAAACTTATATAGGAAATCTTTAGAAATCTTCTTCTCAGAAACCACAATGCATACAGCTTAGATATTTGATATGTAGCATTGTCTAGTGGATGTCTACCAAGTTTATTCAAATTATGTCCCCTGGGTCAAAATTGGCCACGCCCAAGGGTTCTCTTGGTTTACATATAGTTATATAGGAAAACATGAAAAATCATTTTTCTTCGAAACTAATAGGACTAGACCTTAGATATTTGGTGTGGAGTATTGTGTACCGAACCTTTACCAGTATTGTTTATATGTTGGCCCCAGGGTCAAAATTGACCCCATCCCGGGGGCCCTTAATATGTAAAAAAGGCAATCTTTAAAAATCTTACTGGAAACCTCAATGCCTACAGCTTAGATATTTGGTATGTAGCATTGTCTACCAAGTTTGTTCAAATTATGTTCCCTGGGTCAAAATTGGCCACGCCCAAGGGTTCTCTTGGTTTACATAGATTTATATAGGCAAAACATGAAAAATAATTTTTCTCCAAAACAAATAGGTCTAGATCTTAGATATTTGATGTTGAGTATTGTGTGATGAACCTTTACCAATATTGTTTAAATGTTGGCCCTGCGGTCAAAATTTGCCCCGCCCCGGGGGGGGGGTCTTAATATGTAAAAAAGAAAATCTTTAAAAATTTTCTTGTCTGAAACCACAAGGCCTAGAATTTCAGAATTTGGCATGAAGCAAGCTTTATCAAGCTTTTTAAATTATTAGATTAGGGTAAAGGTCACGGAGGCTAAAAGTAGATTTACCCACTGTACCTCATAGAGCCTTCATTTATAGACCAATATCTTTGATATTCAATATATCGGTTCCTTGCATGGACCTCAACCCATGGGTAGGGTTTGAGGTCACTGGGTCAAGGTCACCAAAGCTTATATTAGATATTTCTACTTTCTGTCATAGAGCCTTTATTTATTGACTGATATTTTACATATTTTGTTTGCAGGCACTTATATATTTTCAATTAAAAAATGAAATACTGCTTAACAGCATACCTACAGCCAAAGTATCAGTTGAGCGATCCAGGGCCATCATGGCCCTCTTGTTTTGTATGAAAGATGAGATCTTTGAATATCTTCAATTAAAAAAATGTAATGTTGCATCTGATGTTTGCTTAACGGTAGACCCTCAAGCAAAGTACTGGGGTAAGCAATCCAGAGCCATCATGGCCCTCTTGTTTTTAATTTTGATATTTCCGGTCGTGGGTCGGCTGTGAAGTCATTTGTATTTTTATGCTCCCCAAAGGGCGAGCATATAGTTTCCGCTTTGTCCGTTCGTCCGTCCGTCATAATTTTGTCCGGAGCATCACACATAAACTATGAAAGATATCAAGACCAAACTTCATAGTTACTTAGATCTTATTGATAAGCAGTGCAGTGCTTAAGAGCCATAACTCTTGCTTTATTAATTTTTGAGTAATTGCCCTTTGAAATTTCTTATACTTATTTTTTGTCTGGGGCATATCTCACAAAGTATAAGAGTTATCAACTTAAAACTTTATAAGTAGATAGATCTCAATGATGAGCAGTACAGTGCAAAAGAACCTTAACTCTTGCTTTATGAATTTTTGAGTTATTGCCTTTTGAAATTTCTCATACTTATTTTTGTCCGGGGCATATCTCACAAAGTATAAGAGGTGAAACATAAATGTATATAACATGAAACTTTATTGGTAGATAGATCTCTATGAGGAGAAGTGCAGAGTGCAAGAACCGTAACTCTATTTTGCATAATTTAGGAGTTATTGCCCTTTGTTATTTTTCATACTTTAAAAAAATAATAGCCCTTTTGGAATTGGCATCTATTCGGGGAGCATCCATCGGTTCTACCGATTTCTTGTTTTATATGCTGGTTATTAAGGATCTAATTACTCAGATGAATATTCGAACTGTGAATTATCACCCAAAAACATGTCAATTATAAATGCAGAGCCTCGATATATATATCAGGGGCGGGTCAATAGTCCAATGGTAACGCGCACCTCCAATAACTTAATTTATCTGTCTGTCGAATGAGATGTTCAACTGAGGTCGCATGTATCAGTGTTGTACACTATTCCAGGAAAAGAACCAAGAGTGTCTCTAGAATGGGCTATTTTCTGTATCTTGCACTATCACCTTACGACCTGAAATGCACTTCAAGTTGCGTCGGTCATATGGGCAACCGGTACCGACGAAACATAAACCCCGATGGATAAAGTTAGTTGTATTACGGGAGGAGCGGGGGGTAAACTGGCGATCCCTTTAATTATTTTTTATTGACAAAGCTGGCCCTTTTATACCGAGTTAAGTGAAAAAAATAGCACTGCTTCTTAAAAATATACTGGAAATAAACAACAAAATATCTGGTTTAAATTAACAGTGTTAAAATATGACGACTTACTGTTTGAAATACAAAATCTAAGAACGATATGAATACGTGATTTGATTCTAAACACAATATTGTTTGCCTTTTATCAAACAATAAAACTGTATGTTAACACAATGGTTGGTTTGTACATAACCGAGTGAAATTCCGTAGTTGACTTTTGTCCGGACCATTACTCAAGTCTTGTAACTTGCATATCTCCGTGATATCTCCAAGCCACCTGAAGATACATGTAACGTTAGATCTAATAAAAGAAGAGAGTAGTGCCCCAAAACCAATTACTTATTTCTCTTTGTTTATTGTCATAATTAAAATGAAAAATAGTTACGTTTGCTTATTAGAATGTTACATTAGATTAACACGTAGTTCATTTCAGGGAGCGTCAATTGTTTCCAAGGATATCCTTGTTTATATGTTGTATGTAAGGACGTGAACAATGAATGCTTCAGATTACAAAATGTCTGTCGTTCCATTTGTTTTCTTTTTCAACATGACATCAACTTTGAATATAATTTCACAGATCATTGTTCTATGCAACTGTTTCCTGCCGTAATACGAGTCATTCAATTTATCTTATTGAATAAAGCCCTGAAGATTGTGATACCCAACTGAAGTGAAGATTGACTGATGTAACATCTTAACTAACATTTCACAATCTTTATCATGGTGGCATATGGTGGCATACTTGTATCAATACTAAATTATTTAGATTTTCACGAAAAGCTTTTAGTTATCTGAATATATTTCGTGAAAATCTAAATCTAATCTCTCTTTCATGAATAAAAGTCAATTTTTTTTAACAACGTGCTTATTAGTGAACCCGAAGTGTCACTAAATTTGAGATAAGGTAAAAAGTTTTCATATTTGTTCTAGTTTTACATAATCAAATAAAGATATAGTTTACATGAAAATATTTCGCAAAAATCAGTTAATTGGTCATCGCGAACAGCAATCGTGAAAGTAAGGTAGCTTAGTTGTTTTCGTAAAAAGTTTTCATCAAAGCCAGATAATTCAGTGTTTTTGGCGAAAAAGTTTCATGAAAGCCATTTACGTATTTTCCGTGAAAATTTTCTTCAATGCGCGCTAGTTAAGAGGGCATATAGATTTTGTTATATAAATGACAGATAACACATTTATTTTATCATGATAGCAGGATAATTTTTTCACGAAAAGTTATGTCGTTAACATGAATCATTAAAGCTGGAAAAAATATTCGTCTTTCCATCTGGTTTACTCTTATGAACTTTCTAATTCCTCTGGAAAACTTCCATAAACTCAAAATGTCATTCAACATTTACAGAAAACTTTGATGATATTCTTAACTTGGTAAATAAATATATTGTTAGTAGTAAACGTAGTTTAAACGTTTGTCCAACATTTAACCCTGAACATGCTGAAATTTTGTAATGGATTTGCCCAGCTTTGAATTTGGAACAGTCTATTCAAAGTTTAAGGGATTTCAATATCAAAATACAAAAATGGAGCTACCAACAGTATAGAGCCTGGTCAGACTGCACGGATGTGCAGGCTGGCCTGGCTCTATACTGGTGGCAAAGGCTAAACACTTTCGATTCCAGCAGGTTAAGGGTTAAATACTACTTCAGTCCTCACCAGACTCTTTCACACTCATGGCTTACTATCAATCCATATTCACGGACAACGATATGAATGTAGGTTCTATTTACAACTAAAATACAGTTAAAATTCCATTGGTCTGAACAATCCAAACTGGTGCCAACATCAATTTACGTAAAGTTGAGTAGGACAAACCTGTACATCTATAAGCTTTTTCAGGACGAGTTATCTTGTAATCATTTGATGTAAAATAATTTAATGTAAAATCATTTGATGCAAAGTCGTTTAATGTAAAGTCATTTAATGTAAAATCATTTTGTGTATAGTCATTTAATGTAAATTAGTTAAATGTAAAGTCATTTAATGTAAAACCATTTGATGTAAAGTCATTTAATGTAAAATCATCTAATGTTATTTTAGATAAGTTTAATGTAAAACCATTTGATGTAAAGTCATTTAATGTAAAATCATCTAATGTTATTTTAAATAAGTTTAATGTAAAACCATTTGATGTAAAGTCATTTAATGTAAAATCATCTAATGTTATTTTAAATAAAAATACTGGTGTAACTGGGATTTTAGGCAGTAAAGTCCATTTTTTATTTTGAAACACAAATTTTACCAAATGAAAAATGACAAAGTATGTTTTTATTATTTTAAAACGCTACGACATGCAAATTATTCTGTATGCAATATACAATACATGAAACATGTTAATGTATACCATTCAGAAAAGGAAAGTTATATTTATTATCTGTGTCTTACCATATGTGGCAATGAAGCCATAAAATCGATGGAAACGTTTAACTGCTCGCATTTTTTTTTTTGTTATTTACTTTAAACTTACTGTATGTCATTACACTATAAATGGTTTTCATTCAAATATCGCAACGGCTGATTTAATACGAGACGTGGAGAAATGTTCTTCGAAAGTTTAAAAGATATGATAGATTGAAACTGAGATTTAAATGAAACAAGGTCTGTGGAACCGAAGGGCTGTCAAAAAGTGGGATCTTTTAACTTGATATTTATTAAGGAATCTTGACAGATGATTACGATGACGAAAGGTAAGAAAAGAAGCGATTGTGAAATTATCATGATATATCATATATTTTTATTTGCAAAGAAATTCAAGAGTGAACAAATATATTTCAAATTGTAAAATTATCCTGATAATATATATATATATTTATACAACAGTTAATATCATATTTATTATTCAAATTGTAAAATTATCCTGATAATGTATATATTTAATTTATTATTTCATATTATTTTATTTTATTATTATTAATTAATATTAACGTTTGTTGTTTCAACACACAATCTTTAGAAAGAAACCTCAAAAATGTTCATTAGAGACAAAGCAAGCTTTTAAAATGTGACATACACAATTTGTGCATAACAACAAAAAATACTTCTAACTCTAGCATTATTAGCATAACAGATGGGGATTCAGTCCTCACTACTTTTGACCGCGCCGCTATCCATACACAACCTTAAACTATTTTGCCATTATAATAGATTGGTCGATATTGTTTACACTTGGGTTTGTCCTTAGTGTCGTTGTCAGAATGATATTTTGTTGATGCGTAATTGCGTATTTCTGGTATAAAAAAATAGCAAAAATGAAACGGTTATGCTTATAAGAACCGTAAAATGCCTACGATTATAATAAAAGTGTGGATTCTTATCCGAATTCGTGATTCCTGTTTTAACTGTGCATATGTGCAGACGTCTGTGCGCGCAATATTTTGAACCAATGAACAGACTTTAGAACGGACGTGTACCTCGATACCTGTCTTGATTTGCGGTACAAATGACTGCCTAACAGGTGTCCGTAATTTTTATTCATTTCGACCATTTGACACAGTTTGCTCACAATCTGTCTTATTCAGTCAAATACCTTATTCGGGGGAAAAACTCATTTCAGCGAAGCGTTCAAAATGTTCATATGAAGTGACATTCCATAATTGACACAACACTGCAGGTTTGGCGACATGAATCAGTGCATTTAGAATATTTCGCTTTAAAAGCATGTTGAAATAAACTTTTATATAATTGTATATTTTTTTTTCAGATTTTTTTTTATCTCAATTATATATTTTATATCAATTGCAGGGGCTATTGTTGACTCATACACGATACAGGAAGACTTTACTTTTCAAGTTAAATGTGTGTCCAATTAATAAATTCATTGCATTATCGTTTTTTTTTATAAAAAGTGCAATATTTATTTTTAAGTTTATCAAAGAAAGAGGGGCATTTCTGATTTACAAGGAAGACGAGATGAAGTGTTCGAGGTTAAGAGTATTCATAAAACTTCTAAATATCTGTCGCAGCGTATTGAAATAGATTTTTATTTAAATATAGTAAGTGTCGGGTTTAGGTTTATCTTCCTCTCCATTTTCGACGTTAATTAAACGTAGGGATATTTGATTCATTTATTATGGTAGCATATTTCTGCCAGCTTTTAAGTACTTATTTTTCACCTAATGTATAGATAAAGTATCAGGTTTGAAGTCACGAAAAGTTTCAAGATGTCAAATTAAATTTCTGGTTAACCTTTTTTGCCTCCCATCTTTTCATTGATGAAAGTTTGTCCATTTCGCACACTGTCCACAGCTACTCCATCTGTGTAAACTATGAATGTGTTGACAGGTTCTATATTGACCTGTTGCTCTGCCTTTAGTGTGAGATTGTTTTTCCGGTCAATTTATTACCAAGAACAGTGAAAAAACACCTAAAGTTTCTGCTACATCTTTCACGACTCTGAGTCACCAACAGCAATACACCATTGCTGTTTGTCATCGCGCTAATAGCCTGCACTTTTTCCTTGTTTGTATGTTACGGTTGTTTCTGACATGTGTTCATGTATTTAAGTATGGTTTGTAGATCAATATTGACTCTAACATCCTGATCACTTCTTGTTCACAACATGCCCAGGTAGGTAAAGCTCTCGACATCGGCAACCGCCTATCAACCCAGCCTAACTGCGACAGTGCGAGTCGTGTTTCGTAGCGTGCTCTTGGCTTTCGTGACGCTGATCTCGAAGCTCACACTCATTGCTTCTATGTTATGTTTTCTTTTTGACATATGTTACATTATAATACCCTAGATAAAGTTGACGACATTTGATTGGTTAAGCCCATCCCTATACGATATCGTATATCTCGTGTTCAAGTAAAAGTTCTCTAAATCACTAATGTGACACTGTAATGACGACAGTATGATGGCACTAAAGTTTTTATTACATTTTTTTTTATACAGACATAGCAATGTATAAATATGTTATCTATAGAAATAAATAAATCTGAGATGAAACATTGACAATAAGATTCTGAAATATCTATGTCAAAATCAAAAACAAGTTTTGTTTGTGAACAAAAAGAATTTCGGTTAATTGCGAAAATGTCACAGAAGAAGACGAAAGAAAGAGGCCAGGGAGGCACATTAGGAGGATAGACAAATAAAAAATAATGCTCCTGTTCTACGTAGAAAATAGACCAGTTTAAAAAAATTATCCGCCTGGCACCTCGGGTTATATCAATTCGACCAGGCTATACGAGTCCGTATACCTTAACAAGAATCTATAAAACTAATGGTTTATCATCTGTAGATTCAGTAAGTTCAAACCCTATAGAAAATGGCTGGTGTCTACGTCAGATCAGCCCTGCTCTTCATAATTTAGTCTTTTGCAACAGGGAACATCAGCCTCCTTCGGTAGCTTTTTGACGACCCTTTATCTTGCTTTCTGTCTGGACTCTTCATGCTGCAATATATCTTCCTAGTGGATATGATCTTGTTATTGTCCGAACATGATGTCTACACAGTGATTCAAGTATCTGAGTTTGGGGTTCCTTTGGGCGATGCTGTCTTCTCTTAATTGTTGTTGTTTCTGCCGCTAGGAAAATATTAGATTTTTTTATTATTGTATAAGGAAAATTACTTCCCAAAAAACTTGTTTTGTATTGATTTATTTAAACGAGTTGAACTATTTACAGTAAAAAAAACCTGTGCCTTTTTTCACTTGACAGCTGTTGTTGTACTAAGGAGGAAAAGGTTACCTCGACATGTAATGGAATGCTAGTTGTACACAGACATAAGAAAACTATATATGAAAGCGTATTATAATAACCTTCCAAATAACATGAAGTTTGTTTTTAATGAATGATATTCACGAATATATATATACTATATAAGGAAATTTGATGCATTTGTATACAAAGCATTTGAACATCGTAGGTTATAACATATGTGCATATTGTAACTCGATAAATATGTACTAAACTACATGATATGATAATTTCATTGTTTAAATTTCGTTTAAGAACATATAATGCCTTTCTGGTGTTTTGAAATCAGGTGTTTTACAAGTTATAGTATAATAAACAAATATTTTGAAAATTGTTTTAATCATGACATCGTGTAAAGTTCTCAATTTTCTTTGTTTAACCAGGATTATATGTATTGTTGTTTTTACAGATTTATTGATGCTATGATAAAGGGCTGTAAATGGCTTATGTCATAATAAAATATATAGTTCTTTTTGATCATTGTCTGTGTTGTTTCCGTTCTGACGCGTTAATTAGCCACCAAATCTTTATACACCCTTTGCTTAACTAGACAGGCATTGAAATGTTATTTGATAAGGTGCAGACGTATTGATAGCAATGAATCATGCAAAGCATAGTACCTTTTATTTGGCTTGTCTGCTTCATAATCTTACGGCTTATTTAAGTTGCACTTAAAAAACAACTCACCCGATCACTTTAAAAAAAAAACAACAAAAGTACGTGAAATCGTGTATCCATAGCTGGTTAAATGAGGTCAGAAGTATTAACCGAATTTCACGAGACTTTAATGAGATTGCTCAATGTTTGGCCTTACTGCAGGTTAAAAACTTCGACTAACTGACTCTAAAGTAATTATCCAAATTAACCCTTACCCTGCTTGAGGCTATCGACTCTGCCTTTGCGACCAGCGCAGACCATGATCAGCCTGCACACCCGTGCAACCTGATCATGGTCTGCACTGTTCTCCATTCAGTCAGTAAATTTTCAGTAAACACCCCCATAAACAATTAATGAATCTGACCAAATTGAAAGATGGACAAGTCCATTTTAGATAATTAGCATAGTAAGGGTTAATTTACTTGTCTTATTTTCACAGATTGTGATTGCCACGATCAGAAGAAGGAACGGGTTGTTGATAAAAGGGCTAGAAGAAAGTTAATCATAGCCTGTGTCTTGTCCGTTATGTTTATCACAGCAGAAATCGTCGGTATGTATTACTGTTTCGTTCCCCAAATTATCAAGTTAATCATAGCCTGTGTCTTGTCTGTTACGTTTATCAAAGCAGAAATCGTCGATATGTATTACTGTTTTGTTCCCCAAATCATCAAGTTAATCATAGCCTGTGTCTTGTCTGTTACGTTTAACACGGCAGAAATGGTCGGTATGTTTTACTGTTTTGTTCCCCAAATCATCAAGTTAATCATAGCCCGTGTCTTGTCTGTTACGTTTGTCACGGCAGACATCGTCGGTATGTTTTACTGTTTTGTTCCCCAAATCATCAAGTTAATCATAGCCTGTGTCTTGTCTGTTCCGTTTATCACAGCAGAAATCGTGGATATGTATTACTGTTTTGTTCCCCAAATCATCAAGTTAATCATAGCCCGTGTCTTGTCTGTTCCGTTTATCACAGCAGAAATCGTCGGTATGTATTACTGTTTCGTTCCCCAAATTATCAAGTTAATCATAGCCTGTGTCTTGTCTGTTACGTTTATCAAAGCAGAAATCGTCGATATGTATTACTGTTTTGTTCCCCAAATCATCAAGTTAATCATACCCTGTGTCTTGTCTGTTACGTTTAACACGGCAGAAATGGTCGGTATGTTTTACTGTTTTGTTCCCCAAATCATCAAGTTAATCATAGCCCGTGTCTTGTCTGTTACGTTTGTCACGGCAGACATCGTCGGTATGTTTTACTGTTTTGTTCCCCAAATCATCAAGTTAATCATAGCCTGTGTCTTGTCTGTTACGTTTATCACAGCAGAAATCGTCGATATGTATTACTGTTTTGTTCCCCAAATCATCAAGTTAATCATAGCCCGTGTCTTGTCTGTTCCGTTTATCACAGCAGAAATCGTTGGTAGGTATTACTGTTTTATTCCCCAAATCATCAAGTGAATCATAGCCCGTGTCTAGTCTGTTACGTTTATCACAGCAGATATCGTCGGTATGTATTACTGTTTTGTTCCCCAAATCATCAAGTTAATCATAGCCTGTGTCTTGTCTGTTCCGTTTATCACAGCAGAAATCGTTGGTAGATATTACTGTTTTGTTCCCCAAATCATCAAGTTAATCATAGCCTGTGTCTTGTCTGTTCCGTTTATCACAGCAGAAATCGTTGGTAGGTATTACTGTTTTGTTCCCCAAATCATCAGGTTAATCATAGCCCGTGTCTTGTCTGTTACGTTTATCACGGCAGACATCGTCGGTATGTTTTACTGTTTTGTTTCCCAAATCATCAAGTTAATCATAGCCTGTGTCTTGTCTGTTCCGTTTTTCACAAAAGAAATCGTCGGTATGTATTACTGTTTTGTTCCCCAAATCATCAAGTTAATCATAGCCCGTGTCTTGTCTGTTCCGTTTATCACAGCAGAAATCGTTGGTAGGTATTACTGTTTTGTTCCCCAAATCATCAAGTTAATCATAGCCCGTGTCTAGTCTGTTACGTTTATCACAGCAGATATCGTCGGTATGTATTACTGTTTTGTTCCCCAAATCATCAAGTTAATCATAGCCTGTGTCTTGTCTGTTCCGTTTATCACAGCAGAAATCGTTGGTAGGTATTACTGTTTTGTTCCCCAAATCATCAAGTTAATCATAGCCTGTGTCTTGTCTGTTCCGTTTATCACAGAAGAAATCGTTGGTAGGTATTACTGTTTTGTTCCCCAAATCATCAAGTTAATCATAGCCTGTGTCTTGTCTGTTACGTTTATCACAGCAGAAATCGTCGGTATGTATTACTGTTTTGTTCCCCAAATCATCAAGTTAATCATAGCCTGTGTCTTGTCTGTTACGTTTATCACAGCAGAAATCGTCGGTATGTATTACTGTTTTGTTCCCCAAATCATCATGTTAATCATAGCCTGTGTCTTGTCTGTTACGTTTAACACGGCAGAAATGGTCGGTATGTTTTACTGTTTTGTTCCCCAAATCATCAAGTTAATCATAGCCCGTGTCTTGTCTGTTACGTTTATCACGGCAGACATCGTCGGTATGTTTTACTGTTTTGTTCCCCAAATCATCAAGTTAATCATAGCCTGTGTCTTGTCTGTTCCGTTTATCACAGCAGAAATCGTCGGTATGTATTACTGTTTTGTTCCCCAAATCATCAAGTTAATCATAGCCTGTGTCTTGTCTGTTCCGTTTATCACAGCAGAAATCGTTGGTAGGTATTACTGTTTTGTTCCCCAAATCATCAAGTTAATCATAGCCTGTGTCTTGTCTGTTCCGTTTATCACAGAAGAAATCGTTGGTATGTATTACTGTTTTGTTCCCCAAATCATCATGTTAATCATAGCCTGTGTCTTGTCTGTTTCGTTTATCACAGCAGAAATCGTCGGTATGTATTACTGTTTTGTTCCCCAAATCATCATGTTAATCATAGCCCGTGTCTTGTCTGTTACGTTTATCACAGCAGAAATCGTTGATAGGAATTACTGTTTTGTTCCCCATATCATCATGGCCAAATTTTAAGAAGTTTGATAGATATATGTCCTCTCAAAATATAGACTTTCTTATAAACATATGTAAATATCTGAACGGAAGCATATAAAATGAAAAATTGATAAGTAGTTTATATTCATAGTCTGTAACAACTTGTTATCATTATCTATCATAGTCTCACATGTTTGTACCTGTTTATATTTATTTGTATTATGATTCACTAACATTCTAAGCCAAAGATATGTTATATGTCGATTTTGATAATAAAGATTATTGTTGTTGTTGTTGTTGTTGTGGTTGATGGTGTTTCTGTTGTCATCAAAGTCTAGTTTAGACACGAAATTTCAGCTGGACCACATTTGTTTGTTGCCGTTGACATAATTTCAATGTAACTCTTCTGCTCATAAATTTGAGGAAAACATATAATTAGCCTCAATTAAACTAGATAGAATACTTAAAGTTGGTGAAATGAGTTTAAAACAGAAATTATCTCTTTATAAGCGCTCTTATGTTACCACGTGTAACAAGAGATATAGTGTACTTTATTGTTGTTAAAAAAAATAAATAAAAAGTTACAGTACATTTGGTTAGCCTTTTAAACAGATATAATAAAGTTAATAGTCATTGCTTCTATGCTTCTTTGTCATCACCTTTTTACTTCAATTCGTCTTCCATTTTTTTTTTTTTTTTTTGTATCTCTGTAGATTAAAACAACTTTAAAATGCATAAAATAACACATAAAATCACGCAAAAAACGCATGAAATTAATTTTACACGCACATTCATAGGATTAACCCTGGAATAGTTAAAAGACACGAATTTTATCAAAATATAATTTTAAAACATACACATAATGTTTTTTTGAATAAAACTTTTCAGCATTGGGACCACCTTTGTGTTAACTTGTAATTTTTACATATCTGGTAACAGAAAGTATTTCTTGAGTTTGAAAGATGTCATGTTCTCGAGTTTGAAAGATGACAAGATCTTATTATAATGATCCTTTTGATCATTATCCTGCCGGCGACAGTTGTGCCATTGTGACCTGTGCAGACCATGATCAGCCTGATCACTATTTAGTCTGTATTTTTACAACTGATACCCCTATAAATGGTAAATGGTAAGGTCAAATTTGCAAGACGGACAAGTCCATTTTTTTAAATAAAGCAGATTTAGGGTAAAAATACCATAAAAAAGTGCTTTACGAAATAAACAGGATGGGAATCAAATAATAGAGCAATAATGCAGAGACTTTGGCTATGACGACTGATTGATTGCAGGCGCGTAGCTGCCTATACGCGAGTACGCAGCTGAATCCACATTATTTTGACAAAAACAAATTTTTATGCTAAAATAAATGGATTTTCGTTGGTCAAGAAAGCTCTCCGGAGGCCCCAAAACGCACCAAATTGCACCATTTATTTCAAAATTTTCAGGGGGGGCATGCCCCCTGACCCCCCTAGATTATTTTGAATCCACATTCTTTATAGGCTACCTACGCGCCTGGATTGGATGATTAATGAATGAATGAATGAATGAATGAATCCTCACCATTGCCTTCCTCATTTGATTCGAAGTCAGGACAAGAAGCAAAAAAACAACAACATTTAACTGCATAACATGATGCTTTGGCATCATTGTGGTCTTGGATGTTATCATTATCAAGGTGGTCTTGGATATCATCATCATCATTATCACGGTATTTGGTAATATCATCATCATTGTACTATTGGATATCATCATCGTCATTGTGGTATAGGATGTCGTCATCATCAGCATCATCATCATGATTCGTGTATTGGATATAATCATTGTGGTCTTAGATATAATCATCATTGTGGTCTTGGATATCATCATTATATCATGGTGGTCTTGGATATCATCATCAACATCATCACCAACATCAACATCACCACCTTCACCACTTCTATCATCATTGTGGTATTGGACATCATCATTATCATCATCATCATCATCATCATTATCATCATCATCGTGGTATTTGATATCATCTTCATCATTGTGGTATTTGATATCATCATCATCATTGTGGTATTTGATATCATCATCATCATCATCATTGTGGTATTTGATATCATCATCATCATTGTGGTATTGGACATCATCATTATAATCATCAGCATCATCTTCATCATCATCAGCATCATTTTGGTATTGTATAAAATCACATCATTGTGGTATTTGATATCATCATCATCATTGTGGTATTTGATATCATCATCATTATTGTGGTATATGTTATCATCATCATCATTGTGGTATTGGATATCATCATCATCACCACCAATTTGGTATTTGATATCATCATAATCATTGTGGTATTCGAGTCATCATCATCATCATCATTGTGGTATTGGATATCATCATCGTTATTATTTTGGTCTTGGATATCACCATCATCATCTCCACCATATTTTTTATTATTATTTTCATTATAAATTTTCTTCTTCTTATCATAATTCATATTTTTATGTCCACAAATATAAAGTGTTTGTTGTTTTTTTAATACAGGTGGTTACCTTGCAAATAGTCTTGCTATTGTATCAGACGCCACCCATTTGCTGGCAGATCTCGCAAGCTTTATCATAAGCATAATAGCTCTCTCCCTGTCATCAAGAAGTCCTACAAAGAAGCTTAGCTTTGGCTGGCACAGAGCAGGTATGCAAAATATATCTGCATTTGCTTTTTCCTTTGACTTTTAAATGTCTATTTTCAAGTTTTAAGTCAAATGGTTAAACAGTTCTCATGATATTCATTTAATGTCAAAAGACTAAGTAAAGAAAACCATAATTCATGATTCACGTAAACAGAATTATTGAAACAATAATTTTAGGAATGGATTAAATAGAAATGTCACCAGCACCACCCCCGCCCCCTCCCTCAAACTAATTCAAGTCATATGTTTCAAAATCACATACTAGTAGATAAGAATTGTTACATGCAGATAATGGAAAAGCAACGCAAGTCAAATCACTGAATATGCAGATTTGCATTCTGATAGAGTTTAATGCCCTCATAACAGTCAAGATTATCAGGTGGGCAGTTGATCTAGCAATCGTTCATGGGACTGACCTTGACTTTACCGAAGACTGTCATCTTGCCATTGTATCAGACGCCACCCATTTGCTGGTGGATCTCGCCCGCTTCATAAGCCTAACAGATCTCTCCCTGTTATCTACAAGTCCAGCAAAGAGGCTTACCTTTGGCACAGATGATAATTTTGTGCATATGACTTGATTTCACACAGAAATCATGGTTGGTAGCAGAATTCGAACCCATGCATATGAAGTTCATATTATGAACAGATTGAACTGTCATTATACTTGCATTTTGAAAATTATTTTCAGAGATGCTCGGAGCACTTGTTGCCATATATCTTCTCTGGATCATCACGTGTGTTATGTGTTATGTAGCGGTCGGGAGAGTTATAAACACAGACTTTGACGTTGACGCCACCATAATGCTTATAACTGCGTCATGTGGGGTAGCATTTAACATCGTGTAAGTATTTAGGTATATTTCATAAACAAGTGCATACTTTATTCACAAAGCTAAGGCAACATGTCATACTCACGAACGTTAGACATGAAACACTATAAATAGCCTGTAAGTTTATACAGTAATATAAATCTAAGACGTATCTAAGACAATAGTTAATATAACTTTGGGTGGATCAGTGGTCAGTGGTAACGCACAAGAAAAGTAATTTAGGGGCCCTAAGTTCGACCCCCCCTGCTTCTCTATTAACCCAGCAAGCTGTAATTCAGAGGTCCCATGTATCAGTGGTATAAACTGGGCGTGGAAAAGAACCATGAGTGTCTCTGAAACGATATATTTTCTGTATCTTACAACCAAGTTTTACAAAACTTTTAAGGTGGGTTGGGGCGTCGGTCATATGGAAAACTGGTACCAACGATAATTTAACAAAAGAATACCTTTATTACGCCGTGTATGTCATGAGTAGATAACTAGTCTAGCGCTCACGTACACGCATTAGACTTCTTATCCTGATGTCGAGGGTTCGTTTCCTCGCTCCACAACTGATTTTTAAAATTTTGCTTTCGAATAATTCGTTAAACAAAATACCCATGAATCGTTGCTATAAACTGGGCATTAAAAAGAAAAGGAGTGCCTCTGAAACCAAGACGATTTCTGTATCTTGCACCATCCTAGAGAATTTAGGTCATATAGGCAACAAGTACCGACGTTAGATAAACTCAGATATGAAAATTGACAGAACATACTTTAATGCAAACTGCCTATAAAAGAGAACAAATGAATGGACTGGTGTGATTTTAAAAGAACTTAGAGATGCGATTTTATTTTATGCGATAACTAAGATTGACGCACAGCTGTGAAAATGATAGAAATAGTAACACGTTTTCTACACTTATCCCAGTTAATTTATCAAATATGTTTTGAAATATACAGAAACTTATTCGACTTCTATCTATAAAATAAAGTTTTGAAAAATAAGACATTACACTTTAATAAATTCCTGTTGTTGAACACGATAATTTGTTTAACACGACACCTTTCAGGACACGATATCTTATAAGCCTCATTAACACATTAAACCAATTTTTTTTTTCATTTTTATTTATTGTGTTTTATTTATTGTTTGGTAAGCGGCACTTCTGTGGTTTAATGTTGATTCAGCTTCAGTTTTCGCTCCTACACTAACAGGTGTCAATGAAGGACATTTTAAGCAAACTTTAGACCGAGGTCAAAGAAGTTGAACACGCAACACAACCAAGTGCTCTGTGGAACTTTGTACTGTAACTTGGTACCGTAACTTGGTACTGTATCTAGCGCTAACTCCCAAATCTTTAATGACTGAACATTTCTAAGTTGGCCATATGAATTGACGCAACAAATAGTGTACAAACTCAAATGATAACCCACATCGTGCAGCTTTGGCCAAATAGACTAACCACATCAACAATAAATGAATTCTATCAGATAGACAGATAAAATTGATAAATGAGGCATAATTGTGAACTTATGGTCACCAGGATGATGTTGACCCTTCACCCTGGGAGCCATGGTCATTCACATACGAGTAAAAATGATGAAGAGAGTGACCATAGCTGGCTGTCTGACTCGGACAAGAAACAGCTTACACCAATGTCGGAGCTAGCACAGAACGACAAGTATACCGATTATGGCGGGGTGTCAAACAGTGATCAGAACAATCATGCAGGTATATTTTTTCAATCATTAAAGTACTTCATTATCATCATAATTTGACCCCGAAGGGAGCAACATAGTTACGGAACCATGCGTCCGTCTGTCCGTCTGTTCCATTTTCATGTCCGCTTCATGTCTACGAACGCCTTGTCGGATACTGAAATTCCTTCAAGTTGGTAGAAATATTAGTAGCGTCTCAATAAACCTTTTATGCATTTTGACACTTAAAAATTGTATGTTTGAAGACTTTACTTTAAATATATCTTATTTCCAAGCATCATATTTTTATGAAGACTAATATATATATATATATCACATGTGTGTGAAGTTAGCTATGAGTTGGGAATAGGGTATGGTATATTCAATACCAAGCACGGGTTGAATTCCCAGCAAGCTGGGAGTTGGGTATTTGACCCGAAAGAGCCGAATACCCAGCTGAGATCGAATTCTTAGCTAGCTATGAGTTGGGTATTCAAGCAAACAAATCCCCAGCTCGGTTCTAATTCCCAGCCAGTTGGGAGTTAGGTACTCGACTCGAAAGAGCCAAATACCCAGCTGAGATCGAATTCCTAGCTGGATAGGAGTTGAGTATTCAACAAAACATACCAAATTCGGTTCGAATTCCGAGCCAGTTGGGAATTTGGAATTCGTCCCGAAAGAGCCAAATACCTAGCTGAGATCTAATTCTTAGCTAGCTAGGAGTTGGGTATTAAACCAAACAAATACCGAGCTTAGTTTGACATACCAGCAAGCTGGGAAATAGGTTTCGACCCGAAGGAGCCGAATAAAATTAACAATAAAAAGTATAACGTTATATCGAATGGCGCCAAGATTCCTGAAAGTCTGCGAAAATGCTAAACAGTCGCAGACCTATTCAAAAGACTCGAAAAGGTCCCTAGAGGTTAAAAAAGTATTATCTCGATTGTCACCAAGATTCCTGAAAGTCTGCGATATTGCTTGACTCAGCCGCAGACCTATTTAATAGACTCGGAAATGTCCCGTGCGGTCAAAAATAAAAAATTCTCAGTTGGCACCAAGATTCCTGAAAGTCTGCGATAATGCTAGACACAGTCGCATACCTATTCAAAAGACTCGGAAAGGTCGTCAGAGGTCAAAAATGACATTAAGTATATTGACACCAAGATTCTTGGAAGTCTGCGATAACGCTAAACAAAGTCACAGACTTATTAAGTAGACTCAGAAAGGTCCCAAGATGTCAAAAATAACATTATCTCGATTGGCACCAAAATTCCTGATAGTCTGCAATAATGCTAGACACAGTCGCACACCTATTCAATAGACTCGGAAAGGACCCTTGAGTTAAAACATAATATCATTTTGATTGGCATAAAGATTCCTGAAAGTCTGCGATAATGCAAGACACAATCTCAGACCTATTCAATAGACTTGGAAAGGTCCGTAGATGTAAAAAGTAACAATATTTCGACTGGCACCACGATTCCTGGAAGTCTGCAATAATGCTAGACACAGTCGCAGACCTTTTCGATAGACGCGGAAAGGTCTCTAGAGGTAAAAATAACATTATGTGGATTGGAACCAAGATTCCTGAAAGTCTGCGAGGGATTTTTATCGTCTTGATTTTGAATAAATCTGCACCACAGGCTACATTATAAGGGGAACTGCTGTTAAATGAGTTGAATGGCTGTTTCAGCCACTTCATTAACTGCACTTCTTTTTATTTCTTAACTATTCTCTGTTTCATTTAACAAGCAAAATTGTAAAATACATCAAGGAGATATTTTCTATGATATCTATAACTTAAACTAATAAAATTACCGAAATTCACAGAGGAAATACCCAACTGGTAGCTAGAAAGGAATTCGATCTCAGCTGTGTATTCGGCCCTTTCGGGTCGAATACAGAGCTGGGGATTCGTTTGGTGGAATACCCAAACTCCTACCTAAGTAGGAATTCGACCTCAGCAGGATGTTAGGCTCTTTCGGGTTGAATACAAAACTCCCAGCTAGCTGGGAGTTCGTACCTTGCTGGGTAATCGTTTGGTTGAATACCCAACTTCTAGCTAGCTAGAAATTCGATCTCAGCTGGAAATTCAGCACTTTCGTGACGAATTCCCTACTCCCCGCTGGCTTGGAATTCAAACCGAGCTGGGTATTCGTTTTTTTGAAAACCCATCTCCTAGCTTGCTACGAATTAGATCTGAGATGGGCTCTTTCGGGACGAATTCCAAACTGTCATCTGGCTTGGAATTCGAACCGAGCTTGGTAATCGTTTGGGTGAATACCCAACTCCTAGCTAGCTAGGAATTCAATCTTAGCTGGCTGGGAGTTCAAACTGAGGTGGTAAATGAATATCTTATATCCACTTCCCAACTCATAGCTAACCTCACACACATTTTAATACATGTACGTGTAAGTTAACATGTTTTGTTTGACTCTTTGACGCAAGGAAATTATTCATTCAATGTCATTCACATATGGCGTTTAACGCGTTGCAATATCATATCTTAAAATTTTATGGTAAAACGGAAATTTTTTTTTCATTGTGATAACAGTTTGTATTTAAATTTGTTTCAGTCTTGTAACATATTCTTTGTAAATTCTTCTTATATTTATTCAGTCTTTGATATATTGATTATAATTTTATGTGTGAAAATATATTTTCAGTAGTTTTAATAGTTTTCTTTGAATATATCTATTGCAAAACTGTAATTCAATATTTAAATGTTTAGTCGAAATAAAATTATTAAGCTTTTAAATAAGTCATTTTGACATTTTAAACATTTTTTTTTTTGGTTTTGCAATAAATATTGTACAGAACTGAATGAAAATATAAAGAAAACAAGGATTGAAAAAATATTAAAGCATCAAACGAAGTTTTATCACAATGAAAATATTTCTCTTTAACAATAAATTATTATGGGATTGAATAAGTACATACATAAAAGTTAATTATTTTATGTATGTTATAATATTGCAACACATTTCACATCATATTCTCACTTACAGGATTTGAAAGAAAACAGAATACTCTATGTTTTAAGATTTACTTCTTTAAAGTTACATTTCTTGTCTTAAACGAAGATGTATTTTGTAAAACTAACGTATCTTAGATATAGCCTGGTTACAAAAAGAATTCGTAATCTTGCTGTTGGCGATGACGTATAAGATTATATGAATTGGTTTCTAGATAAAGACACGGCCAGCGAGAATGTAAAGCATTTCCATAATGGAAGCATCAATATCACAGCATCATTTCTACATGTGCTAGGAGATCTTCTACAGAGTATTGGCGTTCTTATAGCTGCAGCAATCATCTATTTTAAAGTAAGCTTGCGTTCTTATAGCTGCAGCAATCATCTATTTTAAAGTAAGCTTGCGTTCTTATAGCTGCAGCAATCATCTATTTTAAAGTAAGCTTACTTTCTTACATAGTTTCTACTAGTTCAAGCTTTGCTTATTTCTTTGTGTAGTTTCATCTAATTATCAGAAAGCCTAATTCACTACGCAGTTTTATCTATTTAACAGAAAGTCTAATTCACTTCGTAGTTTTATCTATTTAACAGAAAGTCTAATTCACTACGCAGTTTCACCTATTTATCAGAAAGTCTAATTTACTAACCAGTTTCATTTATTTATCAGAAAGTCTAATTTACTAACCAGTTTCATCTATTTATCAGAAAGTCTAATTTACTAACCAGTTTCATCTATTTATCAGAAAGCCTTATTTACTAACCAGTTTCATCTATTTATCAGAATGCCTAATTTCCTACGCAGTTTCATCTATTTATCAGAAAGCCTAATTTACTACGCAGTTCCATGTATTTATCAGAAAGCCTAGTTCACCACGCAGTTCCATCTATATATCAGAAAGCCTAATTCACTACGCAGTTCCATCTATTTAACAGAAAGTCTAATTTACTACGCAGTTTCATCTATTTATCAGAAAGCCTAATTTACTAACCAGTTTCATCTATTTATCAGAAAGCCTAATTTCCTACGCAGTTTCATCTATTTATCAGAAAGTCTAATTTACTACGCAATTACCTCTATTTATCAGAAAGTCTAATTTACTACGCAGTTTCATCTATTTATCAGAAAGTCTAATTTACTAACCAGTTTCATCTAATTATTAGAAAGCCTAATTCACTACGCAGTTTCATCTATTTATCAGAAAGCCTAATTTACTAATCAGTTTCATCTATTGATCAGAAAGTCTAATTCACTACGCAGTTCCATCTAGTTATCAGAAAGCCTAATTCACCTCGCAGTTCCATCTATTTATCAGAAAGCCTAATTCACTACGCAGTTTCATCTATTTAACAGAAAGTCTAATTCACTAAGCAGTTTAATCTAATTAACAGAAAGTCTAATTCACTATGCAGTTTCATCTATTTATCAGAAAGCCTAATATCTACTTAGTTTCATCTATTTAACCTAAAACCTAATTTACGATGTAGTTTTATCTATTTTAAATATGCCTTTTTTTTTAAAGTGAAGTTAAGTTATTGTTCAGTCAGCTTACTCTCTCGTGAAGTTTTATCTGTTTTGAAGTCAGCTTTCTTCCTTACATTGTTTCATCTGCTTTTAGTCTTGCATTTTTTTAAGAAAGCTTACTTCAATTAGTAGTTTCATTGATATTAAAGAAAGTTTAGTTTCTTACTTATTTTCATTTACTTTATCTAGTTTATCTATTTTGAAGCCAAGAAACTTCCTTAGGTACTTCATTAAATTTTGTTTTGACGTCAACTAACTTCCTTACGCAGTTTCCTCTGTTTTGAAGTCAGTTAAATTTCTGACGTTATTTCATCTTTTTTGAAATAGCTAACTTCCTAACGAAGTTTCATCTATTTAAAAGTCAGAGTACTGCCGAGCGCAGTTTAACCTATTTTAATACTTTCTTGCGTAGTTTCATCAATTAAAAGTCTGCTTTATTACTTGCGAAGTTTCATCTCTATAAAATTAAGGATACTTCCTTGCACAGTTTTATCTATTTAAAAGTATGGTAACTACCTAACAAACTTTCATCTTTTCAAAATGTAAGGTTACTTTCTTACGTAGTTTCATCTATTTTGATGTCAGATAATTTCCTGTTTTGAAGTCAGATTACTTCAATGCGTTGTTTCATTTATTTTGAAATCAGCTTACTTACTTTCGTAGTTTCATCTGTTCTGAAGTCAGCTAACATCCTAACGATGTTTCATCTGTTTTGAAATCAGCTTTCTTTCTGGTATAGTTTCATCTGTTTTGATTCAGCTTACTTCCTTTCGTTGTTTCATCTGTTTTGATTCAGCTTACTTCCTTTCGTTGTTTCATCTGTTTTGAAGCCAGCTTACTTTCTTATGTAGTTTCATCTGTTTTGAAGCAAGCTTACTTCCTAACGTAGATTAATCTGTTTTGAAATCAGTTTACTTCCTTACGTAGATTCATCTGTTTTGAAGTCAGCTCACTTTCTGGTTTAGTTTCATCTGTTTTGATTTAGCTAAGTAAACTTCCTAACGTTGTTTCATCATATAAACGTAAGATTACTTCCTCACGTAGTTTCACCTATTTGGAAGTCAACTTAATTCATTACGTAGTTTCATCTTTTTTTTAAGTCAGCTAACTTCCTAACGTAGTTTTATCTGTTTTGAAGTCTGCTTACTTCTTGACAAAGTTTCATCTATTTTGATGTTAGTTTACTTCATTTCGCCATTTTATCTGTTTTGCAGTCAGCTAATTTCTTTACATAGCTTCACCTATTTTGCAGTCAGCTTACTTCATAACGTAGTTTCATCAGTTGTAAAGTCGGCTTACTCTCTTGTGAAGTTTCAACTGTTTTGAAGTCAGTTACTTCCTTACATAGTTTCATCTGCTTATAGTCAGCTAACTTCCTAACGTAGTTTCATCTAATTGAAGTCAGCTTACTTCATTACATAATTTAATCTGTTTTGAAGTTAACGTACTTCCTAAAGTACCTTCACCTATTTTGAAGTCGACTTACTCATTCGTAGTTTAATCTATTTTGAAGAAAGTTTATTTCCAAACGTAGTTTATATTTTTTTAATTAAACCTACTTTTTTCTGTAGTCTCATGTTTCTTACAAAAGCGAACCTTATTGCATACGTTCACGTATCTTAAATCTATCTTACTTTCTTACGACATTCTCATCGTTTTTAAAGTCATCTCTTTTCCTCACGTACTTATGTCTCTTGCAAGCTTACTACGTTACATAATATAATCTATCTTGAAGTAAGTTAAATTCTTTATACATGTTACGTATTTTCAAGGTTATTAATACAATGTATTGACAGTCACGCGAGCTGTATTTGTAAAGTTTACCAAGGCAACACATTTATATGACATTTATATGTAAAGGAACACGTGGAGTTTTCTTCTTCTTTAGATTGGCACAAGAATTCCTTATATGGATTCTAAATTTTTCAGTGATTATATCCAAACATCAAATCTTCTTCAGTAATATGCAACTATAATGGAAGAAAAACTTTAAAATAAAAATGGAGACTTTAAGTTTGCCAATATATGACATGCTGTGAAAAATCTTCCCTTTTGCGTCCGAATACAACATGTCTTATACATATATGTGACTCTTTTTTTTCTGACGCACATAACACTGGTTTCAAACTCTCAAGTCTTTGTACTTCAGCCGGAATGGAAATTAGCCGACCCGCTTTGTACATTTATATTCTCTATCATTGTGATGGTTACAACTTTCCCAGTGTCAAGGGACATATTTCATGTCCTAATGGAAGGTCAGTAAAGCTGATATTGTTTAATATATAGTTTACTATTTATATTGACAGGGAAAACAAGTTCTTTCAAGCTGTGCTTGTATTGTTCGATGACTGTTTCATAGGTTAAAAAGCGGTACTGGCGCCCTAAGTATGGAATGCAGAAAGTCAATTGAGACTCTTACCCGTGCTGGGATTCGAACCAATGTTCGGCGCTATACCATTCAGCCATTGCTTTTCTTTTTCAGACATGTTCAGTTATTTCTAAAATTTAGGAGATCGTTACATAAGTCGAGTCTAACTTGAGATTAGTTAAATTTCTCATTTCTCCTAAAGCCAGTGTTAAAATATGTTTCATAGAACTTTCTTGAAGTTGAAAATATTATCGACTCATAGTATTTCCTTTATCTTGTAAAATGCTTATACATGTACAGGAAATACTGTACTCATGTAATATATAATCTAAGGCTGTTTAAAAAAATATAGTCCCGATACATCTTTTAAGTTGTCATGCTCTACGCTTTGTACACTCAAACGCTGTCTCTCTCACTGTACAGACAAAACAGTTAGATGAACCTTAAATCAGTGAAAAGCAAGCCATTCTTTTTGCTTTAAACATGGTCATTTATTGACCGATTATATACCTTCAGTTAGTGATAAAAAGGTAATCGATTTAAATCGAATAATCATTGGCGGTGGTATTATGTTGGCGACAATCGATTTTCGATTCCGAGAATCGATGTTGCAAGGTGGCAAGGGAAGTTACTCTTTGAGGGAATCTGTTTTAACAGATGTAAAGGTATTAAATTACTGAATAAATAAGTGCTACAGTACAATTTAATTTGTTTTATCATGCATCCAAACATAATTTTGTGATAAAACTGACCGATAAGTGTGCAAAACTTCGTGAAGTGTTGCCAGTTTTTCTATGTTTGTAACAATTCAGGTATTATTTTCCGATATTAAATCGAGATGTTCTCTGCGATTCGATTCGATAATCAATTGTGTATTTCAGTCTGACTTTACATCACTAAGTCTTCAACGATACATCTTGTTATTATCATTATTTTTATTATTATCATCATCACCGATATAATCCTCAAACTTAAGAATAGCAAAAATACCGTTTTCAACATTTCAGTTCCAAATGAAAGTCTACTTTCAATTATGTCTAGCTGTTTGTAAGCCATTTTTTAAAGGTCATATCATTTTTTCTCTTTTCCTTTCTATATACAGGTACTCCAAAAAACTTGGATTTCCAAAAAGTACAGGAAAATTTAAAAAGAATTCCCGAAGTAGAAGACATACATGACCTAAGAATATGGTCACTCTCCCTAGACAAAACTGTACTTTCAGTGCATATAGCTGTTGGTAAGTTCATTTCTAGTTTTAGCTACATTTTAAAAATGCTTTGAAATATTATAACTTAAATATATTAAAAAGTTCATGGGAGAGTTTGTGGAAATGCATTACATATGTTTTCTAAATCTAGATTCTTAAAACATACATGAATATATTGACTTGCTTTTTATTAAAGAAAGATATTTGTTGGTGTAAACTTGGTGTATTTTAGTCTAACGGCCACTTTAGAAAACTAACATATGTATGGGAAAAAAGCGATGGCGATGACATTTCAATAATCTATTCGTCATTTTTTACAGAAGAAACAGCAGATTCAATGGCAGTATTAAAACAAGCAACACGATTAATCAGGACGCAATATGACATTACAGAAACTAACATTCAGATCGAGTATTATATTGATAATATGTCACTTTGCACTCACTGTAACGATCTGAAAGACTAACATTATTATGGATAATTTGTTAATTTGCATGTACTGGAATGTTCCAAATGACTGGTACAAACTTCAAATGAAGAATTGGCATAAAAAAATATGATATATCACTTTGTACACGTGGCAACAAATTGGAAAACTTGATGTAACCATGGGTGCTAAATTACTTTATATGCACTGTAATAGACTGAAGGACAGTCAAAGACAATGCCATTTTTTTCAACGGCTGCATTTTTTAAAGCAAAATTTGACCATCAGCGTTTTCTCATTTGTTAGGTGCTTTTACAAACAATCTGATTTCGTTGATTTTAGACATTAGTTTGATTATATGAACATTTAAACCAAAGGTATAATGTTGTTCCTTTTCGTGTTATAAGGGGATTGTGCTATATTTTTTCGTTTAAGAAAAAAAAGGACTGGTTCCCTTCCGTAAATTTCAGACGAATAGGGGACCAGTCTATTGTAAAACCTGATAAATGCATGATTTGCAATCTTCATGGAGGAAATTCGTAACTTTTCGCAATATCAATAAAAAAAAAGAAAAGCTTTTATTTATCTGCAAAAAAAGAATAAAATGTTTTAAGGCAACTGGATTTGTCTTACTAACATAGGAAAGTAAGGCAGACACAATGAACAATTTCTTGCATTGTTTTTTTCTGTCTCTTCCTAAACATCGATAACATACGTAACTAGAAGCAGCTGTTGTTTTTCAAATACAAAGGAAATGTCAGTCAAACTTGTGTGTAGGAGTTCGATCTCCTAAAGGAATCGGCAAATATCGCTAGCTTCCGTGCTTTTCCGTCGGGGTTGCACAACCTGTATGTTTATATACACGCCTTAGTCAACAGTGGACGAGAATTTAATAAATAAAAATAATAAAGAAAAGACCCCCCGCACCCCAAACTTAACGTATAAATACAAATATCCCTATAATATCCCTATTACACAAATAATCTGAAGACGATAAAATGTGTAATGTTTATATACACGTCTTAGTCACCAGTGAACAAATTACCAGAACTGAATAAATAAAAATAATAAAGAAAAAGACCCCCTGCACTTTACGTATAAATACAAATATCCCTATTACACAAAATATTGAATCTAACGAATCCGAAGACCATCTGTTTACTGTTTCTCATTCAGCTTATCACAATTGCAAATCGATCAACAAAATGTTTAATTAAAATGAAATTGTCTGTGTCAAGGAAACGCCATAGTAATGATACTGAAGTGAAAGTCCCGGAATCACATAGATTTTATTGGTAAAAAGGTACTGATAGGATAATGATTGAACCGTATTCTATTCAAATTTAGTCTTTCTTTCGTATTCAAATCATTTCTTTACGGAAAAGCATTTTTTTTCTTTTTTGCCATATCATTGAAATATTGCTGCACTATATTTTTACCAAGTTAACTGATTTAAAACGCAAAGTTATGAATGATTTTAATACAAATAAAGATCAATTAATATTTTTTTGCGAGTAAGACATCTTCTAAGTAAAATAAGAACTACTTGTAATTATGACCCTCTTAAAAAATATATATTACTTGTAAGGGTAACAACATAAACGAAATTTGAGCTAATAGTACAAGTTAATGTTTGACATATATTTCTGTTAATCTCTTTCCTTAAACGCCAAATGTAAATAACGACCTAAACTATAAAGTGCTTTATGGGAATTTGATAACATTATGGTGATGAAGGTTTGCATAGAAGGCCATTTACCAAAAAAACGCATGGTTTGAAATATTCTTGTCTAATTTGTCTATACCAGGAGCAAATAATAGGGGTCGTCACTTATGTTCATGTTACACTGTTGACAGTGACGTCTTTGTCATTCTGTGTTAGTATATCGTCAATTCTCAACAGCTAAATTATTTGAGTGTAGTCTGAATGTTGCTATGAGGATTTTATAAGTTACAAAGTAGAAAAAATGTGAAGTTGACTGTAGCAGTACGAGCAGTAGCAATATGAAAAAAAGTGAAGTTGGCTGTAGCAGTACGAGCAGTAGCAGTAGGAAAAATGTGAAGTTGGCAGTAGCAGTACGAGCAGTTGCAATAGGAAAAAAACGTGAAGTTGGCAGTAGCAGTACTAGCGTTAGCAGTAGGAAAAATGTGAAGTTGGCAGTATAAGTGCGAGCAGTAGCAGTAGGAAAGTCTTAAAAGTCTAATGAAATTAAGACATGTTTAAACATCTAGAGACCCTCCCGAGTCTATTGCATAGGTCTGCTACTGTTTCTGACACTCCAGCAGACTTTCAGGAATTATGTCGCCAATCAGGAAAATGTAATTTTTGATGTTTAAGGAACCTGCCAGGTCGATTTAACTGGTCTACGACTGTTTCTGACATTCTCGCAGACTCTCAGGAATTTTGGTACCAATCAGGAAAATGTCATTTTTATGTCAAGGGACCCTCCCGTGTCGATGTAACCGATCTGTGACTGTTTATGACAGTCTTCCAGACTTTCAGGAATTTTGGTGAAAATCGAGAAAATGTCAATTTTGATTTCTAGGGATCCTCCCGGGTTGATTAAATTTTTTTGCGACTGTTTCTGACACTCCTGCAGACTTTCAGGAATTTTGGTGCCAATCGAGAAAATGTCAACTTTGATGTTTAGGGACCCCCGGAGTCCATTGTTACGATCTGCGACTGTTTCTGACATTCTTGCAGACCTTTAGGAGTTTTAGTGTCAATCAAACAAATGTTATTTTTATATCTAGAGACTCTCCCGGTTTGATTGCACCGGTCTGCGACTGTTTCAGAGTCTCTCGCAGACTTTCAGAATTGTTTTTGTCTCCACTAACCTTCATACGAAGAAAAATCACAGACGTTTTTCTTTTTAAGTTTTCAGGATCAGAATGTCAATCAAGTTGTTCTACGACCTGCAACAGTTATGTTTTTGGAACTTTCAGAAGAAAACGTGTAATTAAATCTTGTGTTTTAAGCTTTTATCCTGATCTTAAGTGTTTCTCTCATTTTTACCACATTTCAGAACCTTGCTTTTAAAAATGCCACTAAGAATGATTAAATTAAGTGATGCAATCTCTGTGGCAGAAATGGCAAAGTACTTTTTCTGGTTTAATCCAAGGCTTTTGTTTGACTATCGCGTTTTGTTCCCTGCGTTCATTGACAAATAGCCTCCAAAACGAGATGGAATTTGTTGATTTCTGCCTTTTGAATTACAACATGAACACGTGAAGCCATGTGCTTGTTACACATTGCATTTTGTGTAAAATGCCTGCAACAAATTCAAACAGATCATTAGAAAAGTCCGATTATATGGTTTATTTCCCATTGTAGATAATGAAAAAGGACAATTATTTCAGAAATTTACAGCCTGAAAAGGTCAGTTTAATGCCACAGTATCTCAATGAATGTAACAATTAGTATAAAGCGGAAGTCTACAACGATAACTCTGGACAATTTATAGATAACGAAGAAAAATAATTATCGATAAAAAGTTAAAGATAACACCAAGATGTGCTTTTTACCAAAAAACATGGAAATGAACAAAAGCAGTAATAGCTCATATAATGGCTCTGATGATGCTTTTTTTGAGTTCACAGATATCATCGTCACCTACGGGGACGTTGTGTTTTATGCAATAATATGTCAGTGCACAACTGGTCTAATAGGTAATACCTCATCACTGATTGTCTGGCTGGTCGGACGCAAATGCCGTTCTTTTTCCGGGTCAACTTATTTCAAGCTTTTATCAGTTAGTGATATCTTTGCTGTGACATATAAACTTATGTTCGAGGTGAATGTTCTATTTGGAATATACAGAGAATCGGTGATTTTGTGCAGATTAAGGTACTTTGGTCAATATTTTGCCCCACAACTTTCAAGCTGGATTATTGTCTACATATCAACAGAAAGATTGTTTTGTGTTTGTTTCCCGCTAAAGTTTCGGAAAGAAAATTCTAGCAAAAGGGCTCTGGTATTATTTTTTCTCACCATATTTGTGTTGACGGCACTATACCTCCCTCGATCGGAAATAAAAGGAGTAGTTCTCAGTTCAAACTGTGCAAGTATATTTCTAAATGTAAAACTTACAGATATATTTCAGAAGGGTTGAGGAAATCTCTAACACATTCTTCTTATGCGTTATACCCTTTGTTTTAATCACTTTAAGCAATATCATAACCGTTGCGAGAATGTGGTGACTAAGAAAATATGGCGTAAGCAGGTGTGACGTAAGAAGGCAACGTGTCGTAAGATCACCAAATTTGCTGTACGTACTGGGATTTACACTGTGTCTCCATCTTTCCTACAATGATACACGAGCTGCAACGAAATGGAGGAGTAACATTTTTTTCAGGATTTACCAAAGCATCGGCAGTGTTTATGTTGCTACGAAGTGGAACCTTATATCTTAACAATAGCTTTAACTTTTTATTATATTGTTTCTGTGGAGAAGATTTTTGAAGTGACTGTAAGGAAGTGTTTTGTCATTGCTGCCGAAGAAACATTGGGTAAACATTTGAAGGAAAATATATATATATATGCCCGTATATCTAAAAAATACGGGACCGTACACTTCCGTATATTGGTGTATTTTTCGCAATGGTATCTGCTAGTACAATGAAACATTTAAAATATTCATACAATTTGTGCAAGATAATTTGACTCTTTGCGGTTTTACGAAATACAGCTCAGGAAAAACAACAACAACAACTGCTGATTCATATCACATATCAATATAGGGTAATTACTGTACCCCGGATAGAGTAGCATAAACGTATCGTAAACAAGTCGCGAATACTACATTTTAATGTACACAAGGTTGGATTATACATGATTTTCTATTACTTAGTAAGTGAATGAACTTCTTATTATTAATAACATTTGTTACATGATTGTTTTTCAGTTTTGTGTATAGTATTATACGCAACTGCTTCCATTTGTATTTGTAAATAGAAACACACATGTTTCAAAATGTGTCAGCTTGCTACAAATATATGTAACTGTCAGTAACGGGGCATATAACTTTGTACATGTCGGTCGGTAAGTCGGTCTGACGGTAGACACTTCGTTTTACGGCCAATATCCGGAGAATGTTTCAGCCAAAGTTCATCAAACTTCTTCTGCTCCTTTTCGAATTGATGTCAAAAGTAAGGTCGACACTGAGTGGTAAAACGCTACAACTCAGGTTCCACAATCTTGGTAGGCCTGTTGGTCATGATAAATTGATGATCACTTATTGATTTCTATTCACCAGGTCAAAGGTCAAGGACACATTGACAGTGAACATAAAAACCGTTTCCGATCAATATTTTGAGAGTGCTTTAGCAAAAACCCCTCGAAATTAATAGGCTTATTGATCTTGTATAGAAGATGACGTCTATTATATTTTTTCGAATCACTAGATCAAAGGTCGAGGCCACAGTGACTTTGAAAACCCAAACAATTCAACATCAATAATTACAGAATGCTTGGACCTAGCCTCTTGAAATTTAACTGGCATGCCAGTATATTACTTTAGAAGAACACATCTTCTGAGTTACAGTCTGTCTTTCAATAAAAACATGGCCATCATTTGTTAACTACCTTCAGCAACAAGGTGTTTCAGGCGGGGGAGGGGGCGGGGTACCGGGGCGTGGCATTTATTTTACAAAATAAATGCGTTTGTACAGTTTAATTTAGTTTAGACTCATTTATTTTACATCGATACAAGTTCTTACAACTTAGATTCATCACGCTCGATAACTGATTCCTGGGTTCCATACCAGTATTTGCGCAGCGTGGAGGAATGTGAAAACCGGCGATCTTCGGATCCGGAGCCCTGCGCTCTACCCCTGGACCACGGTGCCTACAGTTTAATTTGACTGTTTTGCTATTTTATGTACTGATAACATGCTGAGTATTATTTGATGTTGTCATGACATTGTATAGATTGTTTTAAGAGATGATAATTAGCTTTTTTTTCAAAAATTGTTTGCGCGCAGAACTAACACAAAATATTTTCGTCCAAAAAAAATCTAGCTTTCTTTTTTTTACCTAAAGGGAAAAAAACGAGGTTTCCAAATCTACGGAGATCTACAATTGTAGCGCCGATATATGTCCAAACGTCGAAAAATGTCCAAACGACGATAAATGTCCAAAAATTGACGATAAATGTCTCAATCGCCGATAAATGTCCAAAATTCCTTTAACGATAAATGTCCAAAAATTAACGAAAAATGTCGCAACAAATTAGGTGCTCATAAATGTCCAAATCGGTTAACGATAAATGTCTCAACTTTTTATATGTTAATTTGTTATTTATTGTATTGGAAAAACGTCGATTGTTGGATACTGTAACAGTCTATCCAACTGACCCGTGATTTTACCCTCTGGTTTACCCCCGACGTACAATGTATCATACATTATTGTGCGTGGCCAGTTGCAGATCTGGATGGGGCGCGGGGGGCATGTGCCTTCTTAACTCACCGAAGCAATACGTTTTAGCATTGTTTGTGTTCTTCAATATTTTTGTGCCCCATATAGCGTTGCCCTTGTCCGTTCGAGTGTCCAAGTGTCCGTCCCGAAAGTTTGTTAATTGCATTTATTTCTATGACCAACAGTAATGCATCAGTCAGTTGTAAAGGTTTCCATAGGGATTAAAAGTACCGATTTAAGTAGCGTTCTCACCAGCATCCCGGCAAAGCCCAGGACCACCCCAGACGATCCGGGATGAAAATATTGTTGCAGTCTCACTAACCCCGGTAGCACTACGGCGATACCCAATTTCCATACTTATAACAACCAGGATGAACTCCGCACCATCCATGCAGAGTCCAGGTGAAACTACGGATAATGCAGATAGTAAGTGGACGACGGATGACCTAACACGATATTCAAACGCTGTAAAGTCTTCGATCAAAGAGATCATAAAAGCTGAGATCGATGCTAGCACAGCCCCGGATGATGTCGGCAGAGTCCCGGATGATCCCGGCAGAGCCCCGGTACGGTCAGATAGAGTGCCGACAGTCACCGGTAGAGCCCCGGCAGAGCCCCGGATCATCCCGGACGTTGCCGACAGAGTTACGGACGTACCCCGGTCGTTCCTGGATCACCCGACCGACCACCGGGACTCTAGCGGGATGCTTGTAAGACTTTAAAAAAGTGTTAAAAATGTATTGGAAAATAAGTTCATTGTTTGATACAGTCTGTCTCCCTTACCATTAAAAGGGAAAAAAGAAATAAGTTATTAAATGTAGCGGATCCGTGGTCCAGTGGTAACGCGCTGGCTTACCAATCCAAGGGTCGCTGGTTCGATCCCCCGCTGCACCACTAACTTTCTAACTTGTCTTTCGCATGAGACGTTAAACCGAGGTGCAGTGTACTGGTGCTTTACACCGGGCACTTAAAAGAACCAGGGTCGCCTCTGGAACGGGGCGTCTTCTGTATCATGCACTATCCCCCGAAAAATAATACACTAACAATCTTCAGGGGGCGTTGGTCATATGGGCAACCGGTACCAACGATAAAAAAAGTCAAATAAAATAAGTTATTAACATCTGCATTGCGCTACTCTACACTAATGCTTATATTCAGAGACGTCACTCGAACTCAACCTCCGCTCAAACTCGGGAAAGGCTTTCTTAAGGAAGACTTGAGGACGCCTTGGTCAAGGTGAACTCAAGTGTAGAATTGGTATTCATAGTTGAAAGTCTTCCTCGACTTACCCGAGGAAGGTTTGAGTAGCAAATCACCCGTAAAATCAATGTTATAGGTGATCTGTTCAATAAAATATACAATAATTACATAATTCATTATGTATATCAATTGGATTTCAAGATAAGTATTGATTTGAAAGTATCATAAATATGAGTTTGGTACAGACATCATTTGTACATGTACTTTTGAAAATGATTTGCAGAATAAAACGTTGACTAATGAGCAAGTGGTCTGTGTACAATAATAATTCATCTATATTTAAATTATATTCTTGCTTCTACAATCAAATTGCAGAAGTCTATCGACAGAATTAATTTATTCTACGTTTTTTAAAAATGTATTAATCAGGTTTTGAGTTATTTTCACGACTAAAGCGCAGTTTGATTAATAGTGAACAGTGATATAACTTGAAAATGTGAAACATTTTGGACAGAAAAAGAGGTATGCTTATTTCAACCATATTCATTTATTCAGTTGATGCACATAAACTAATATTTTTCTTAACAGTTGATGAATTTGTCTTTACGTACAAAAATGGTTGTTACTATTAGATTGGTACTTTTGAATATTCATAGAATTGTGTCTTGAAATCTCTTGCCAGATAGAGTTGCAGATAGAGTTATTTTTCTTAACTTTTGACCACTTATTGTTATTGGCTTGATTGCCCTAGGTTGGTAGTATTTCAAATTCTCTATTTCGTTTCTGCATAGCTTTCATGATATTCTGTCTTTGGTTATTATGCATCGACGCGTAGAGGATTGATCGGCACTGCGGGCACGCTGTCACGTATGAAAATGGTGTTTTAAGCTTAAAGGAGCGCTGCGCCATCGACGGTTATCAACTAATGATGTCGATGTACCGGGTTATTAGTGTACTGTTTGTGACCTGTCTGTCAAATTTGGCCAAGCAAATTGACTTATGGTTTTCAGATTATAATAAATGACTGCGGCGCTGATTCTTCTCATATTAACAAAATTCCAAACAAATGTTGATCATTTAAAAGGAATGAAAACAAACAAAATATAGAAATCAGCAGACTCGGTTTCATTGAGTCTGTTTAAAGACAGTAAAGGAATATGCAACACTGTCCACGCCCCTATAGCGTTCACAAACTTTCGGGACGGACACTTGGACACTCGGACGGACAAGGGCAACGCTATATGGGGCACAAAAATATTGAAGAACACAAACAATGCTAAAACGTATTGCTTCGGTGAGTTAAGAAGGCACATGCCCCCCGCGCCCCATCCAGATCTGCAACTGGCCACGCACAATAATGTATGATACATTGTACGTCGGGGGTAAACCAGAGGGTAAAATCACGGGTCAGTTGGATAGACTGTTACAGTATCCAACAATCGACGTTTTTCCAATACAATAAATAACAAATTAACATATGAAAATTGAGACATTTATCGTTAACCGATTTGGACATTTATGAGCACCTAATTTGTTGCGACATTTTTCGTTAATTTTTGGACATTTATCGTTAAAGGAATTTTGGACATTTATCGGCGATTGAGACATTTATCGTCAATTTTTGGACATTTATCGTCGTTTGGACATTTTTCGACGTTTGGACATACATCGGCGCTACAACAATAATGACGTAACTGTGTGTATATGCCGGTAAATCATGTCTGTGTATAAGACGCATCTATGTATAAAATATAAAGCAAAGGTCAATTTTGAGTGATAGCGCTATAATTTGAGAACGAAAATGTTGGAAACAAAGTTAAAATAATTATCTAGGAAACTACGATCCTCGCCTTACATTCTGTAGTACAACATAAAGTTTTCATTTTCATTACATAAGAATAAATATTTATAGAGCCTTTTAGTGGCATATAATCACAAAGCTGCTTTACATATTTAGACCAGATGTATTTTGCAACATTTTTTTAGCTGTTACTTTAATATAGTCTTTTCAAAAGTGCCTACTCTCAACAATGAAGAGTATCTATGCGGAATCTCATTGGACGAAGAATTACTTCCCTTTGCTAATTAATATTCATAAAAACGAATAATCTGCAGTCAAATTCTCCCACGATACATAATGTAGTTGTGCGGAGTATGTACCGGGGGCAACCGACGATGGTAATGCCCGATTTTCATTTCTTTTAGATTATGCACAAAAAAGTCATGTTTTACTAAAACCGTTTTCTGTATTAGCCATACAGTAACCGTTCAAATAAAAGATTCTTCTTTTACACTTGTTTCATGCTAATTAACACTAAACGACGTTACTTATTCTACTCTCAAACAGTTTGATGAAAGAACTGAACAAAGGAATATATAGGAATAAAGCAGTGTCAATGAATAACTACTTAAATGACCATGTTGTAAGATAGGCAATTAGTTTGTCCGATCTTTGTTTAAAATGCCTTCTCTACAGACTTCTAAATGATAAATTTATATGAATGCCTTCAAGCCTTTTTCCACTATACATCAGAAATGATTATTTTGACTAGACTGGCTGATTTATGTCAACTGTGGGAAAAAACTTGTACTTATCCCGAAAATGATATTGTCACTACCAGGTACTGGTGGAAATGCTAAATTCTGGCACAGGGTTGATACAATTTACATAAACATCAAATAATTATTGAAGTGAAGATTATGTGTGTTGTTTGCTCAAAACAGAAGTATTTATATCCTATCAAGAAAATACTGAACAAAAAAATATTGGGCGGACATATTAAGTGTATGATTCTAAACAGTGGTTATTGCCGGAATATGTCGGAATAATACAGACTTTCGTCAACAAGGAGAAACATATATATTCTGTCATTAACAGGAGAGTAACTCGAGTTACTACTTGTTACTTAATTTCAATACACGCACGCAAACACGCGCACAGGCACATAACACGCACGTGATAAACGAGCAACAAAGTTTGCAGTAACTGCATTTATTTCCCAAAATGTTAACATCAAGTAATTCCATGCTCTGGCAGGTTTCAGTTCTGAATGGAACTTAAACCCTTTTTAACATATACCACAAACAAGTTATAGGATTCTAACACTAACAGTCAGGCCTGTTATTTTTGCAAAAGGTCTGCACCTTTATAAGAATGTACCAGCTTACATTCCATATTTGTCGAAGTACTCTTTTAGAGCGGTACTTATCAGCGATGCTCGAGCTTGACATCTAACAGGCGTCTTCTGAATCAGACGATCCATCGATGGAGATCGATTTCTTCCGCTGGGAGCCGGGTACAATTCGCCGCCAACAGGAGAAGTGGGAATATCAACTGGTTCCCTATAGCGTTCCGGAGACTGAAATAAGTAATCTCTTTTTTCAAGTATAAATAAACAATTAAAAGGATATCATTGGAACTCCTATGGAAAGGTGAGTTGGGGCAAATCCATATGATCCATATTTTTAAAAGTAATTACCTGTATTTCTGAGTTTGACTCGCCCTCGCTCGCTCGCTGCCTCAAGCACGTGCAAACGGATTGACGCGAAAGCCCTCTCATTCGCTCCCACCCATCAACCGCTCACACATTCTCCGTAGTTCTCTCACGTTTCCCCCCTTTCTCCATTATGCCTTCGCTCTAATTCTTCCCCTTCCCTGACTCCACTTCCTTTCTTCTCTCTCTCGCTCTCTCCTTTGCACTCCTCGCTATTTCCCCCTCCCTCCCCCTCTCTCTCTCTCTCTCCCTCTCCCTGCCTCTCTACCCCTGACACTGACTTCCTTCCTCCCTCACACATTCAAGCACGAATTTTCATTGCTAACAATCTTACACGCCATTTACAATTTATATACACTGTTAAAATACAGTTGTCTGCAATACTTGCGACTTTTTTTTCATGAATGTGGAGTTCTTACTGGACATCTACATATTGTTATTGTTTTGATATTAAATCTATTTAAATTTTTGTTATCTTATACCGTCGAATCACCCTAGACACCTTTAGGAGCAAACGAGTTCGCTCTTAAGGCTTAAAGAAATCTTTAACTGAAACCAGAGACGTATATATACCATTTATTTATATGTCTCTGCTGAAACGAATGAAAACATAAAATTCTATTTCCATGCAAACCTTACCTCATTCCAGAGTGCATTTCTTTGTAATCTACCAGCGCCATTATCATACCCATACAGACCTGTAATGGAAGTCAAAATCAAAATGGAACGCTCTCTCTCAAAAGGTTAAGCCTATGTGTTGTTCTCTTGAAATCAGCCTTGGCTGTTCCCTTAAAATATTTTTTTGTGGTTTCACATTTTTTAATTTTTTAAAAACCAAGTTTGATTTCTCCTTTTTTCGGGACTGAGCCAGCCTAATTTAGCCTGTAAAAAGAAATCAGGTCTGTCAGCGAAGCATCTACTGACCGATAACTTCTACAGACTCCAAACGGTTTTGAGATAAGATTGTTACCTCTTGCCTCTTCACCAAGGGCCAGTCGCCTCTGTACATGATCTTGTAATCTTGAAGGACTCAGGTTGTTTCTCAGCAACTGCCTTGCCTCTAGAACCGCTCCTTCACTTGGAGTCAAAACGACAGATTCACGATCTATTAACAAACAACTCATATGTAAAGGTTCACAATGCTTCATTACATAGAGGCGTTGCATACAGACAGAAAAATAATCATCATTTAGTCCGGTCAGGATCTAATAGAGCTTTCTCAAAGATTTAAATATACATTTTCCGAAAAAGTCGGCTCAACGTCTGCTTGTGGGGGTTCATTGTGTGTCCTTCAATGCCTATTTCCTTGTTTGGTATTTCCCCCTGTCTACCAGTTTATTTAATATGAATCTTGGACCTACAATGCTTCAGTGTGTAAAATAAATGTTTGAACTTTATTTTTTGAAATTATTTTGCTGTGTATTTTAGCACTTCAATCAATCCAGGTTAATAGTTAGTTTGTAAACTTACAAACTTACTTGGACTTCTCGGTTTCAAATCAGCTGCATGCCATGCCGAGGCGTTTGTGTATGCAGGCGGTAGACTTGTTAACGGACTTTTGGTTCCAAACTCCCCACATTGAGATACATTTCCAACATCTTGTATACCAGTCAACTTGTCATGGAAACCGGTCACATGACCTTGATCCGGGAACATCTGGTCGTATTTCAGGTTGTTTTTGTATGAAATAAACATGTATCCAATGCCAATCACACACAATAACAGTAACACAGTGACACCTAGGGTGCTCACGGCAAAGTATGGTTGATATTCCTTCAGGAGAGGAGCTTTTGTTGGGGTTAAGGACCTCGGAAAGGCCGGTGCCTTCCTTCCTGAAAGAACAAATAAGCAATATTGACATTCAAAGTCATTAAAAAAAAAGTTTCGGTAAAATTGACTTAAAATTTAACCATTTATATTTCTTCTTTAAATATAAGACATGAATATATGAACCGAGGGATGGAGGCCAAAATGTTCAATATGCTGCTTCATTCAATGTTAGTTTAATTATTTTAACTTTTACAGCTCGAAACGCTCAATCGTTTTTATGTAAATCTACGGAAACATTTAACGGAGATCTAAAACAAGTTTTCAATCAATGCACGACTAATTGAACATATAACAAGAGCTGTCAGTGGAGACAACACGCTCGAAGAAGTACTAGATAGTTAAGAAAGGGAAAACTATATATAAAAAACAACATTTTAATTCAAGATCTGTAGATATATAGACAAGAATCTTCTCCATGGTAGATAAATTAAATCCCTCAAGAAATGAAAAATTATAGTGAAATATTACAATTTTTAAAGAAAATTCTAAGTTTGTAGGGGAAATAATTCTGGAAATGTGGGAGCTAAAGTTAAACACCTTACCACATATAATGCGAGTGATGATAAGGAACATTTATTTAAAGTTTGAAGTAAATCCCTCAAGAAATAAAGAAGTTATAGTAACATATTACAATTTTAAGGAGAATTCTAAGTTTAAAGGGAGACGATTCTAGAAATATGGATGCTAGAGTTATGAACCTTACCACATATGATATGATAAGGAACATATATATGATGTTTGAAGTAAATCCCTAAAAAAATAAAGAAGTTCCAGTAAAAACTATTTTACAAAAACTTGACGCGGACGCCGACGCCGGGGTGAGGAGGACAGCTCTCCATATACTTCGTATAGTCGAGCTATAAATTTATTCAGCGGCGTTAGACTACTAGTGAATGTATTTATTACCCCCGCTGATAAGAAAATCATTTAAGTCTGGTTTTTCCTCAACTTTCGGTGGAGGAGGTGTTGGTTTTTTCTTCTTCACCTCAATGCCGACGTGAAGCTCTACAGTCACGGCTTTTGGGTCCACTTTCAGAGTTTTACGGTTCTTTGAACACGCCTTAAATAAAGAAACGACTTCCACGTTAGATATTTAGAGTTGAACATCATACTATAATCACAGTTGTGGTCTCTCTGCTTTTGTATATAAAACTATGGATGTAAATAATGAGTTTGAAGGTTCGAGTCCTAACCAGGAGATTAGATTGGATGAAACCGATTTTTGAGCCATCAGTTACGTGTAGATAAAGAATGCTTACCGACAGCTTGTTTGCCTGGTATACAGGGTAAGAAATCTGGGATAAAATGTGTTCACAAGTAGAGGTGTCTAATACGGTTGGGAGGCTAGGCCTTTCAATAAGGGTGATAGTAAAATATCACTTTTCTATGCTTATTATACATTTTAGCCTATACTGAGACGAAACGACAGTAGCAGACAACAGACATGACACGTCATTCGAAACAATTGCTGTAAAGCAAACAACAATATTTAGCAGGTCAGTGTGAGAAAGGAACAACAGTATGGTATTTACATGCCACGTGCTTTGCAACAAAACTAGTGTTCTGTTATAAACTCCTGTTCTGTTACACTTGTTCTGTTACAAACAACAAAATACCTACTTGCACACAAGAAGATAAGTGACGTCAGTTCTTGTTATTTGTTTCGGTAAATTTGCAGCAGACGAAGATGCCACAGGTTTTGAAATATATCACACACATCCTTACTCTCTGAATTATGCTACAAACGAGTACATTCAGTTAAATATAGTAACGGATTAGTATATTGTAGTCTGGCTTTACTTAGTTAAATGCCCTGTTATACTATAGATTATCTTACAATCGTTTCAAGCAAGGACATGTATTAGAATTCCCATTCCCTGTAAGAAAAGCTGTTAGTCCTACACTGTGTGTTAAAGCTTGCCCCCTAGTACTAAGAGAAAACATGTAACTGAAGTTTCAGTCGGATCAAATACGTCTGTATGTTCCCTGAAAAACAAACATTAGAGAATTATAACCTCTGAAGTTGTTAGGGGTAAAATGTGTATGCTATAACAAATGTTAATCATTTGTCAACAAGAGCGACTGAATTTTAAACTTTTTGTTCACGGAAGCATCCGTAGAGTATCGAGTAGCCCAGCTTGTGATGACGTTATCACAGCGCCTAAACTGAAAGTTTACTTACAACAAAACAAGTGTCTGCTTCTCTGCACAATGCTGCTTCACAGTGAAGGTCAAGGACAGAGAACTTGTCATCATACAATGGCATCAAGTCAAACAGACCGGTCTGTATTTCCAGCAATCCATTGTCTTCAAACGGTTCTGCGCTAGTTTTCAGGAGATTCGAGTCCTTTTCAGCACACCTGAATAGAATAGTCTAGTTTTAGTTTAATTTTAGTTGAGTTATATCTCCATTAACTCAGTTGGGCAGTTTACCTAACCATTTTTCCTAACTCAGTTGGGCAGTTTACCTAACCATTTTTCCTAACTCAGTTGGGCAGTTTACCTAACCATTTTTCCTAACTCAGTTGGGCAGTTTACCTAACCATTTTTCCTAACTCAGTTGGGCAGTTTACCTAACCATTTTCCCTAACTCAGTTGGGCAGTTTACCTAACCATTTTTCCTGGGAAGGACCAGTACCAGACTCTTACTTTGTAAAAAATTGTCGTTCTTTGAATACAATAAAGGTAAAAAACATTGAAGGACCACCTGATTCAGAAAACAAAATAAAACAGTGATATAATTTCATAGACTTTAACCTCGACCTGGAGTACAGTTGATCTGTTGATATTACAATTCAGATTAGAAGAATATTCATTGCTATTTCAGTTTAAAAATTTATTTATTCTGAACTCTGTCGGCAACATTTCGATTCTTAGCTAGTTATTTTTTTATTATTTTGTATATAATTAAATGAGCAATGGGTCCATCCAAACGGAATTATGGAAGACTCCATTACAGAAATCTAGCGGGATTAGGTTTGATAAAATAAAATCAGTCAAAGCATGCAATGCCTTGAAATGTCCAGAGTTGCTGGTCGTGTAAGGGCCCCTTAAAAAATCTACATTGTAACATGTTACCCTTTGTCAATAAATATTTCTGTCTTTGTAGGCTCACTGTCATTACTTGGTATGCCGTCATACTGTTTGTACCAACATTTCTTGATAAACGGGGATTGATATTCTGAAGCGAGAAATAGTCATTTTGCATGACTATACAACATATTCAGACCAGAAGGTTGCAAATAATGCCTTGTGAAAAAAACACGAGCAGTATAAAAATTTCGGGCGAGAAGAAACTAAAGAAGTGTACTTTGCACTAGAGTACTTTGTTGTCTGTCTTCAGCATAGATACAGAACAGTCTAACCGGTCTATCTTTTTAAAAGCCAAGTGTCTTAAAATCTTAAGTGTACTAATTTGCCTTACTTAGACTACAATGAAAGCTATCAAAGCTTCTTTTTTTTTAAAGAAAAAGAATAGAAAAGAAAACCTCGAACCTGAGACCTTCCGGGAAGGTCCCTTCACGTGCTTAGATAAACACGACTAGCATTACTCGTTATTTCATTGCAACATTTTATCAGACCCCCACCCCCATTTTTTTCAGACTCTGTCCCTACCCATCGCCATCCCATTTCATGGGTCCTTATACGGGCATTTAATTTGTTAAGAGTATCACATGATCTTACCTAGCGTTGTAAGCGCTTTCACCTTAAGTCGAATTTTTTGATTGGTTGTCGCTTCATCTATGACTAGTCCGTGTTCATCAACCACCTGCAGTATAGCCAATGGGATTCTTGGAGCAGGTGACATAGATAGTGAAGTATTTGTAGGAGTTGTAATGTTTGCAATATTATCATCTGATATTTCCAACAACTTTCTGAGATAAAACCTGAAAAAATCCGTCCAAAGAAAGCGTCAGATTACACAAGCCTGAAATAAAATGACAGTACACGTAATCTGCCTGTGAATTACTGTTCCTTTTTTCTCTCGAAAATGTCTGGCATGTCTTGCTCTTGAGAAAGCCTGCAAAGGATCACAAGAAAATTGTGGATTCTTAGAAAATCTAATTTTTAGACTTTATACATCAACACCGGATTCAAATTTTAGGAACTGATTTACCTGTTGTGGTCGTCTTCAAGACATGGTGGTTTGGTTTATTTGCGTTTGAAAGTCCTCCTATAGCCAAAGACTTAACGGTTAAGCATTTAACCATAGCACTGTTCCTGGTAAGGACAAGTACTAAACTCCAATCCTCCTTGAAAAAACGGCCAAGTTAAAAAAAAATAGAACGGCCATGGAATTGAACTGGACTCAATCCTATATGACTCTTAGTGACATTAAAATTTTATTTGCTGTTGTTACTACAAGTCAATCACTCGACCACGGAGGCGAGTCCAAATGCATAAGGGAGTCCGCTCATTCTTTCATGCTACTTCGTAATTACAATCTCATTTTTTCAGACGCATCATTATATTTTAAAAAAGTAACCACCACTGATTGGCTTCTCGTCTTATAGTGACCGACAAGTCAGTCCTCAAACATACTGCGGACCGAAACCAAATGAACATGGTGTGTACTGTTTCTTATATAATACCGCATATGTTACTTTTAAACTTTACTTCTGAAGCAAAACTGAACAACCATACCTTTCCAACATTTAATCATCAAACTGAATGAAAAATTATGTAAAAATATTTCAAACAACTAAATCCCCAGTCGGCCGCTTTGCTCAAATAGAGACCGGTCACTATTTGAGCGGATTGGCCCATTGATGGCCAAAACCCTTACACATCGCTGATTTATTGATCGCTTTGATTTATGTATGCAAAGAAGGAACATATTTATGACAGTTATAATATTTTCTTTAAGCCGACTACGAAAAATCCCTCGGCGAATGAAAACAAGTTTCATATATTTCAAGCGGCATAAGAAACATGTAAAAAACAAGGTCATCTTGTTAAAACACTACATTGCTAGAATTTTGACAACGAAACAAACTGGATGCTACTTCAGCAATCTTTCTTTTCAAGTGTCAATGGCCACCATATCTTCAGACGGCAGATACAAGGCGAAACAAATGATCAAGTTGAATATTCCAGTTACCTGTAATCACTGTGAGCATCCAAATAGCACTCCCCTGTGTTAGTGAACAAAGCCAAGGTAAGAGCCTGGTGATTGAAAAGGAAAAGTCATATTCAGATATAAGTCGTTAGTTTCTCAGGTTATAGTTTGTGTATCGAAGTTTGGCAGACGAGATATATATAACTGTACCACTCTTTTGTTACCACGAGTACATACATGGTAAATCTTACATATTTGATTTGGTCGATGATAAGGTTGAAAAGTTATTTATTTAATTTAAGATAAATGAGACACTGGAGGTGAAAAATGTAGGCAAGGACTGGATTGAAATGCTGTAAGAACAAGCATAGGAAGGTCTCAGATTCAACATTAAGAGTTTTACTCATGTTCAAAATTACCATGTTCAATGGGTATATGCTAGAAACATAGTGACTGCTCAAACAGTGTGTAAGTAAAAAGTAATAAACACTTACTTTACTTAAGAGTTTTACTCATGTTCAAAATTACCATGTTCAATGGGTATATGCTAGAAACATAGTGACTGCTCAAACAGTGTGTAAGTAAAAAGTAATAAACACTTACTTTACTTCAAAGATGAATGCAAGTACAACTATTCTTTCAATGTTTTGTACATCTAATTCTGACCCACGGCCATGCAAAAAAGTATTTTGAATATACTAGGTTTTACACAACGGATAAATAACTTTTTCAAAATGAATAGATCTGAGTTAACAGATTGTTAATGTATTTTCTTTCTATGAGTTACTCAAGTACAAAGTATTTATGATGTATATCTAAGTAAAAAAAATGCTGTATAAACTTACCACAATGAGAATCATCTTGATAACAGTCCAATACTTAAGTTCAGTCGGCAATTACCCTGTTAAAGGAAGCAAATGCTATTAAGAAATGCTTAAGAAAGACCATTTCTTTCAAAACTAGATCAACAATCAAAAACTCTGTTCAGTTCAGGACTTCAGATGTTGATTATTCAGGCAGCCTATATGACAAGTGTCCGAGGCATTCCGCCCGTCACAATGACTGCAGTTTACGCAACCTTTCAAACTGATCCACTTTTGCAAAAACAAGAACAAAATATAATCTCACATGTTTAAAGCAGGTAAAAAGACAAAAAGAAAAAGGATATTAAACTTTGCCTTGTAACTGATGTATTTTCAGTTTTGAAAAGGGTATATTTATCTGACCATGTACATAGAAAAACAGAGACACAGAGTGGAAACCACAAACAAATGTTTTTGTGCTGATTTATCAACATCCAGAATAAATGCATTTCTTTGTTGTTTTTTTTTGGTCACAGAGAAAGATCTTTTTTTTTCCTTTCTTCCTTAACCGACTCGAAATAATGAGCCGATACTAACGGAGTATAAAAAATCCTGTGATTCTTATCATAAACCAGAAAATGACTCATTTACATGACTGTCATCGCGGGGAAAACAACGGACTTCCGGCTAGAGGAGGAAAATGGCCGAATGGATAAGGAAGCAATATTAACAGGAGGATCTCGTCTAATATACCCGGAATTTAATAAGAAACTTGTATGCGAAATATTTTTTTGTAAGCTGACTTATTAGCGCAATAAGTAAACATTCTTTTTTGACGTATAAATCACCGCTTATTCGTGGAAATCGTTTGAAAGAACGCAATTTATGACTAAAAAAATGACGGTTTTGCGTAAGTTCAAGTTTGGTAGTTCAATCATTGTACTTGCAGTTTAAAAGATGTGTGTATTCAGATAATAAGACATCAACTGAAGACAGGGCCCGAAGCCTTTGAGATCAAAATTCCTGTAGAAATAATAAAAATGTCTGACATTTTGTTTTGCCGGCTCTAAGCCTGATATACAGTACAGGTTCTGCTGTCAGTATTTCCACAACGCGCGTCAAATAATTTTGACAAAACAAAAACAATTCGAAGAATGCATTGTAAAAACAGTTGATCACAAAAACTGAATCTATCGTTAACAGGTAAATAGTTACGTTCAAAGTTCAGATGTTATGCTGTGTTTAAATCAACAAAAATATTTGAAGTGATAATTAAATTTAAAAGAAGTCGTTCACCAGAAAAATAAATGTTAGCAAAATGAAAAAAAAAATCACTCACCACAAATTTTCATCCTGTCTTCACCTTTTTTCTATCCACATGTACGACATGTAAACACACACGTTTTGCACGTGGACTTTTTGCCTATTTGTTTGTAAATATGTGACACAAAGAGGTTGTAACTACCGACAAGAAAGTGTAACTGACTCGCTTTGTAGATTAGGTCATTTATTTTTTAAGACTTTAAGATCTAATGATAAAAAGAATTTCCGTTAAAGTTGAACAGAATTTTCACATAAATTCAGCAAACAACGAATTGATATTTTGAATAAAAATATGCCCAATTGTTCCTGTATAGTTTTTTTTAACAAAAGGGTGTCGATTTAGTTTAGATTTTGTTGGCAAGTAATACACCATATTACAGAAATTTCAACTTTAAACCTACAAGATGAATTGTAAAGCAAGGTGTTCTGTAACATTTTCTCTTAAATTGTTTTATTGTAACTATCTAAAAGAGTTGTGCAAAGTTAATTCTGAAATGGAAGTTCGAAATTTATAAGAAGGTTGAATATCAAGTCAGTTTTGGCATTTGTAATCGGCTGAAGTAAAGTTCGAGCCAGAGCAAGTGTTTCGATGGATGATTAAGGTAGGTATCGTGAATTTTGTGCTGAAGCAAATTTCGAGCCAGCTTTAAGTTCGACGTTCAGTTAAAGTGAATTTCGAGCATGTGTAAATATCGAGCTCGCTTAAAGATGGATGATCAATTTAGGCACTGTAAATTTCGAGTTTAAGCTAATTTCGAGATAGCTGTTAGATCTATTTTCAGTTAAACTGAATTATCAGCAAGTGTGAATATTAAGCCCACTCTGCTATCAATATTCAGGTCAGGAATTGCGAATTTTGAGCTTTGGTGATTTTTTTTCGTCAGTTTTGAGATCAAAAAATTCTTGAAGTGTCTTCGAGGAAGTGCAAATATCGAGGAAGCTGTAAGATCGATATTCAAAATACTGAATAACGCTCTAATTCGAATATGTCAGCTCTAATATCAATGTTTAAGTAAAACAGCATGAAGTTCGTGGTAAGATGAATTCCAAAGCAGCTTTGAGACCGATATACACTTAGGGATGTAAGAGCCAGTACAAAAAGCCAGCCAACTCCGGGTTCATTTTTCAAGACAATGTGAATTTTGAGCTTAGTCAGCTCTGAGACGAATATTCAATCAAATTAATTTCGATCAACTGTGAATATCAAAGCATCCCTTAAATCAATATCAAAGTAAGACAATGCAAATGTCGAGGTATTCGAACTTAAATAATGTTCTAAGAGCTGGCTTCAAATTGCTTGTGCGGGATGTTGCTTGTCAGAGAGGAGTTCGAACCAGAAACCTCTTGATTGAGGATTCAGCGCTCTATCCTTATGCCACTGCTACGCTCTCATATAAGTTAGAGCCGATGACTTCTGAAAAAAAAAGTTTGGTGCAACTGACGACTCAGTACCATCTCTTACAAACGCATTAGCGGGACAACTAGGTCTTTTCAGATGGCGCTTCTGTTAAATGTTTATAGAACTCTCTGGTCTAAGGTCTACATTTATTTTCTGTAGCTTAGACAGATGTCCTCACGATTTATGTGAAACCAAAAACCTTATATAGCTTGTTCTGGCATATATACATATGGACTGCCGACCTTATCATGGCGATGACCGACAGTGTTTGTGATAACGGAACAGGTCGTCACGATTACATTGGATTTAGCAAACATTTTTCTTGTATGACGGACCTTGTTCTTTTGAATGATGCTAATTTTTCCGCCACGTCCAACTTTACTTTTCATTGCTTCAGGGCAATGTGTATTTCGGATATACTGCACAAGAACTGAAACGTTAATTCAGCCAAACTATAACTGCAGAAAACGTTTTAATAGAATTGTTCGTTAAATCCTACTATTCTAGTGTATATTATCTTTGTAAGTATAATCGTGCATTTAAACCATCAGCACTATGGTGAAAAGATCGTTACTCCATAAAAGTTGTTATCCCTATTTGTTGCTTAATGACTCAAATAAATTATGATCCTCCCCGTCTTTCGCTGATTTTACAAAACTTGTAGAAACCTCCTGACTCGACCATCAAACGGTTATTATTTAAAAACCTATTAAAATGGCAAGAAAACAGAAACGGAAAATGTCTCATGGTAGCAACAAAACTGTCAAAACCAAAGTGCCTAGTGGGGGCGAGTATATATTTTACTTCGATTGATTCCCCTCGGAAGTTAAGTAAGGCCAAGTGGGCATTTCCGAAAAACAATGAAGGTAAAAATCTTTTCTAGCGACCTAATTTTTCTTGTGAATAAAATTTATAACGCACATTCGATCCTAAGGCCCTTGTAAATAAATATGCACTGTCAATCATAGACATTCGAAAAGTCATGGTATAAAAATTACGTATTGCCTTGTTGTCTAGTATCAACGCTTATCTAAAAAAAATTGATGCCCCGTTTTGATAATACTTGAAGAGTTATATCTGTACAATTCTATTCATATTTGTTCCCAATCACGTTACGTCTGGTTCTAATTCGTGCTGGGACTTTGACCTTATGTGAATTTAAGTGTCTGTTAAATTTTGTCCCTTAAGAGGCCTCAGTTGGTGTCCTTAAAATAGGGGGGCGTCGACTTAAACATTTCACAGAGAGCTCAGATATTCAACATGAAAACAATAATTGCTTTGTCTCTTTTGATTTGCGTGGGTATGTTTAGTTTTTGATTTAAACTCGATTCATTTGAAAAAGTGTTTTAATGGGATATTTTATAATGATTTTAGTCAAGAGGATACTAAGCACAGTGGACATGTGTTTGCGATCGAAACTGAGTCGTTATGTCGAAAAGAAATGCATCAGAATGTGGGGAAAATATATTAGACATTGCCATATGCAATTGCATAGTTCGGGTATTTTCAGTAAAAGAAAATCCAAACTGTAGTTGATAGAAAGGTAGCTAAGTCTTAAAACTCACTGAAAGCAAAAACATCATTTTTGTGGCACCTAGAGTAAGAACAGTGCCTTTGTTTGAACAATATGATCAAATTAGTGTGCATTTCTTGCTGTTACTTCGACTACATGCGGTAATGAACATACAATTTTCTTTGTGTAAGCATTTCACATTTTTAAACTAAGTGGTCTGAAATTTTGATGAAAATTTAGACAGGGTTTTAAACGTTTTATTTATTTTGTTTGCTTGTTTTTTTGTTTTTGTTTGTTTGTGTGTTTGTTCTTTTTGACAGTTAAAGCGACTGACTTACAGAATTTAGCTGATTTTTTTCTTTAAAATTTAAGAGAAGTCGATATACTATGGAAAAGACATAATATTATGCTTCTATACACCTTGAAAACTGAAAAAATATGTTTTTATTTAACCTGGATTCGAATCCATAACCTTTCGGTAAGCAAAATATTGTGCAACGATCTACACCACTGAGACACAGAAACTGGTTATCAAATTCTCTAAAAATTAATCTTATAACTAAAATATCTACCCCGTTACTAACGGGGTAAATTTGTTACCGATAAAAGTGTGTAAAACTTTGTATTTTGATGCTTTTCTGTAGCAAAAATGAGTCACAATTACAGCAAGAATTTCAAGATGTATAAACATTTTCTTTTTTTTCATCGTCTGTGAGCCAGTCTTTTCAAAAGCTTATAGTTTTGTCAAATGAGCTTAGTGGGAAATTTGTTTTCAGTGGTTTGTGAGTATTGCGATCATGACAGTGACTGCAAGCTAACAACCTGTGGAAGTAACTTCCGGTTGGACTGTTACCGCGATAACGTCTGTACATGTTTGCCAACTGGAGGCAGTAGTAAGGATTTATCTAGTTTGATTATATTACCCCCTCTTTCAGTATTTATACTGTTGTGTAAAGAAAAAAAAAACTTTTTGATATTACTTATGCCTCTTACAGAGTCGATATTTTTTTTAAAGGGACATGCACTACATTTAACAACAATTAACCTTCAATTTACCAGTGTTACAATGCATATCTATTTTCGGCTCATTGAAAAATAATAATTATCAATTCATAATGTATAAAAGAACACTAGTTCATTTTATCTTTTAGGCATTTAGAGAGTTGGAAACTATTTATTTTGGAATTAATGGCTATACACCAAATATGGCCCACCAACAACTCCATATATTAAGATTAACACTAATGCAATCAAGTTTATACATTTACATTGTGTAATTTTTCATACAATTTCACTCACAATTACACGATTTATAAAAAAAAGAGTCTAAAACTTAAGATTTTAGGGTATGTCTGTTTAAGTATGTAACTTATTTACAGCTCGTCTATGTATGTCTCTTTCTACATGCTATTCGCACGTGTTCGTTTCGGTAATGACGTGCGCAAAAGTTGTCTTTCACTGAAAGGAATGGAGGCTTTTTTTCTGTAACGTACGGGTAGAGAGTTCATACCTAGACCCTATAGAAACGAGTTTCAATCACGTGAAAAGATTGTTAGAATAGCGCACAAAATGTATTTTTACATCTAATCTGTAACACTATCTGTAGCAGTGTCAAAGTTGTCCGCTACTATAAATTACACACGAAACTCATCATTAACCCTGAACATGCTGAATTTTTGTAATGGATTTGCCCAGCTTTGAATTTGGAACAGTCCATTCAAGTTTAAGGGATTTCAATATTAAAATACAAAAATGGAGCTATCAACAGTATAGAGCCTGGTCAGACTGCACGGATGTGCAGGCTGGCCTGGCTCTATACTGGTGGCAAAGGCTAATCACTTTCGGTTCCAGCGGGTAAAGGGTTAATAATTTACAAGCTAGTGTTATTAGAGAAAAGTGAATCTTTTAACTGGACAAAACTACAGATATCAAACTAGAGAAATCTTACAAACTCGAATAAAGACTTAATTCATGTTTGTAGATTATGACTGCCCAACTGGTAGCGCAAACGAATGCGAACAGAAGAACGGTCACTGTGATCACGGGGATCATCACTGGCATTGTGTCGACAAAAGGTGTCACTGTCGATTTTTGGGATAAATTTGGTAAGTTAAATAAATATTGCATCTTTCAAAGTTTGTGAGTTTTATCTCGTCCTTCAGATTTATGCCGGTCAGTCAAATGCCAATATATAATTTGTAGGGAATTTAGTACACTACTGATCCAACATCATTTTGTTACTTTAGTGAGCCCTTTTTAGAAAATTTACGACATCTGCCTTAGCGTTTTTTTAATGCTGCTATTAGTGTGTATGTTTCATTATTTATAAACCGCTTTTAAAGTCAGTCTTCGTCAGTCTGCGCAATGTCCTTGATTGTCCTGTGATGTCATCATGTCTCCTGTCTGTCCTGTGTTAAAATGTACTTAGATGTTTATTGTTGTCTATAGATGTCCTCTGGTTTCCTCAGATGGTTCGTGATATCCTTAGATGTTCTGTAATGTTCAAGCATGTTTTTGTGATGTCATGAGCTGCCTTGTGGCATATTGTCAATTGTAATTCGCTAAATAACCTGTGATGTTGTGTGATGTCATTAGATGCTTCGTGATGTCACACTGTAATTTTATACCGAGAAATCGACATTAAAAACTGTATAATCCTAAATATTTAACTTATCACTGACAGCATAAATAAAGGTTGAATAAATGCAGTCATCCATTTTCATATTTTTCAGGGAAACATGAAAGTGTGAATTCACGAATTTCTAGAGAAAAAGCTTAAATTTATTTGTAATTGTTTGATTTGCTTCAAAATAAAAATGCAAACAAAAAAATCAAGCAAACTTATTGTATCTTCATGGCCTGCATATACGCGAAATTTGCATAATTATTTTGTTTAAAACCTTAGTACAAAGAAATATTTTTGCCCCTTATAATTTTTTTCTCAAAGTTCAAAGGAGAAGGATGTTAAGAATGGTTTGAATTTAAGGAGGGATGCCTAAAAATTTACAATTCCATTTCTTTCAAAATCAGATAAAACCGAACAGTATTGAACAAATCAAGGCGTCAGTCAAAAAAAAAAATGAATACATAAGTACTAGTCCGTATGTAGAGAGTTGTTGTTGTTGTGGAATGTTTGGTGGATAACCATGTATTATAAATGAAACACTTTCTTAGTGTCTGTATGCCGCAGAGAGATTTATTAAACTTAATTATTTTTCTACACATTATCAACAACAACAAATATTTATTAGCAAATCAGCAATACATGCTTTTGGCTAAAGAAAATTACAGCAACTTTCAATCTAATATGGCAATATAAATATCGATTAAATCATACAATTGTATAAAAAAATATCAAAATCAGCAACACAATAAGTGAGAACAAAATAATAATAATGAATTATTTGTTTACTAAACAAATATATTTCAATCGCGCACTAAAGACGCATGTTAAAATACCTACAGAACTAGAAACAGCTACATTGTAAGGGCTTTAGACCTTCTGTTTAAAGCTTCTTTGACAAATTGTTGAAGTGACATATTACTTTTTTTCTGCTAGAGACACGTTTTATTGATTGAATCAAACAAGATTTAAGAGTCAAAAAATAAGAATTTGTCTTAATAATAACGTTTTCTTTTCTTTTTTTGTGAAATAACATATAATTTCGTAAAAACGAAATCTTATTCAAGTATCACGAATTTAAATAAATATGTCAACCACAACCGGATTTTGATTAATGGCACTTTATTCTGCATGTTTTTAATTTTAAATAGCAAATCAATCTAATTTTAGCATGTTTAACTTAGTTTTCTTTCTATATCTAATCATGGTCTGAAAATCGTCTTGTACAATTATAATTCTATATACATGCGATTTTCAATTTCTTTCATTACCTTCAGTTATTTTGTGCGATTCTTAGGATTTCCCAATAACAACGGTCCGTTGCTATTAACTTTCGGATGAGACATAGGTCGAGTTCTCTTGTACGTTTTCCGCTTGACGCTCTCCTATAACTCTACAGGGGGCATCGGTCCTATTAGAGACGAAAAAAATATATCGCTCACCTTTGTATAATTGCTTTTTAACAGCAAATGAAAGAGGTTCGGTCAAAGTGCAGCATAATCAGACATCTAAACTTACGTTCACTACATGGCAATTTCGTTATCCGGACCCTGAATTATATCACTTGACCAGATTTTATACAGCGCGAATATCATTTGGATTTGTTACTAGTGACCCTTGAGTCAATGATGGATTTGTGATCTGTAACTTCAACAAGAAGTTAGTCAGAAGACCAAGTCCTGCCACAGACAAAATTTACATACAAAACTACATACATCGAAATTTAAAAGAAAGTTGGTCAGTAGGTTCTGGTCGCTTGAAACGTGTCAGCAAAATTATGCAAGTAATTCAAATTTCATTGCATCGTCGGAAACCAATGTTTAATCCATTCAGTTTGGGAATACTGATTGCGAAAAGTTCGTAACCATGAATAACTAACGACGTACTTTTACTGGTTACAGAGGGTATTCCGATTCGTAATCTCAGCAAATGAAATGAAATCGCTAATCATTTTTCGTGTGTAAACTTCGAGCGGAGAAATGTCTTTAAAGGTTACAAAACTACCACGAAATATGAGATGCCAACCCTCGAAATTGAAAAGAAAATATGAAGCGGAAAATCATTGAACGAAGCGTTCTTTCCCTTTGCTCACTCCATTGGGTCAGGGCTATGTACGTAGATGTACGGAACTGGTATGAAGAATTCAAGATATGAAAGATGATGTAGTAATTTGATATATTTTAGAAGACAAATACGTCAATGTAATGTTCGTCCAACGTAAAATTTGAAATCCTCATGCAATCCTATTTATATTGTTCGATTTTCATTTACTTGTTCAGAATCAGAAAGTAGGTAAGTAGATCAAGGTCGGCAAAGGTCAAAATTAAAACTTGCATGCAAAATTATATTTATAATTCAAACTCAATGTTGAAGCTGCAAATCAAGATCACGGTAAATGTCAGCGAAGTATAAAATTAAATATATATAGACATGAAGGGTTCTTCGAGAGTTATTTAGGGGATTTTTCTTTTTTCCTAATAGGTCTATAATTATTAAACTTATGGCCGCTCTTCTAAGGTCCTTTATTATATACCTATAAATTTTCTTTCTAAAATACACGCAAATCTAGAACTGCGAATACGCTTCGACGGATATAAAAATCCGTATTATGTTAGTGTCAAAATACGGTGCCGGACTATTTTTCTTGGTTGGCTCCCTGACGTAGTATTTGGAAGCGGGAACCGATACTAGATGCACCTTGCGGGGAATCCGTTTCTATTTTTAGTAACGAAATCCCCCCGTCAAAAAAATATAAACAAACATAAATTAACGAGTTTTATTGAATTCTATCACAATTTTTTAGCATAAAAATCCATTAATTGTACCCTTCTATCAAAATCTTATAATACACACAAATAACGGCCTACTCAATACACAATCCTCGTGATTTTAACTACGTCGTCTGCAACTGTTTACATGTATATACAGTAGGTCATAAAAGCTGATGTATTCATCCGCCATTTATCATTTTATTTTTCAATGATATTTTTGTTTGTGACATAAAAGTTCAGTAAATTGAATCATTTTGTCTTTTTGTTGTCTAAAATTTATAGGTATAAAATAAAAGGAAAATTATGTTGTAATGGCTGTCTGAAACGAGCACGTGGGGAAATCGATATCTCGCGAGACCGAAGGTCGAGCGAGATATCGATTTTCCCACGCTGCGAGTAGCAAAATACAAGGTCACAGACAGCTACTACAACATAATATTCCCTATTTATGACACCAGGGCCTTAATATGAATAATTTTAATACAAGAATACTACACAATGCTTCACACAACATATCCAAGCGCTGAGCCTTACGGTTATAGAGATTTTTAAAAATCCTTTGTAAGTTCAATTAGTGACCACCAAGAGGAAACCAGTTTTTGACCTTAGTACCACGACTTGAATTTTTGAGAAGGACCAAAACACAATGCTACACACTATATATCTAAACTCTAGGACTGACAAGAACAATTTTGATCTTATTCCATGTCAAAACGATTACTAGTAAACCTTGGGTTACATAATTTCACACACCAGACTTTAGACCTTGTGGCTTCAGAGAAGAAGGTTTTGTTTTAAAGTTTTACTTCTTTTTGTCTCTGCAAAAACAAAAAAAAACCTGCGGTTGACAAACTGTGACCCCGAGAATATAATAAGAAAATAAAACAAATAAAAAAAACACAAAACAACAACAACAAAAAACAAACAAACAAACAAAACAAAAACGTTTATAGGGGACTACCAGATAATCTTTCACTTTTGAGAGTACTTGGATTTGTGGTTTTAGACAAAATGGTTTTTTAACAAAATGTGCAAGAAACACTCGTATAAAGTTTCATTATTTGGCTAATTGGTTTTAGAGGGGATGCTTTTTAAAGAAAGCGGCGGTCGACGTGCCACCGATACCAGACTATGTCATCAGAATGTGGGTAAGTTCGAGAGAGAACTGTTTTACTGTGTTTCAAATGTGAATGTACGTTTATTATTCAAAAGTAACTAAACAGCAAGAAACGAAGAAAACAAAACATACAAGGAGACCAAGTGACCCAGTAATAAACAGACCCATACGAGTAAGATATTATCCATATCACAGCGCCTCCATTTTGCAGTGAATAACAAAGAGCATGTCATAATAGAAAACAATCTTAATAATGTATGAGAGAGTAAATAGATTCAAGTATTTGCTCATCTTTTAAGGCAGTAAAATCTGCATTTCAATAATGGACTTGGAAAGTCTTATTAAAGAGCACATTTGCATTGGTCGTAGTAATACAAAAGACCTATGAGATATGATTGCCTGGATTCTTAACTCATTACCATGCAAAATACAAAAACAACAACAACAACAAAAAAGACAGCATGATTGTATATTTTGGAAATGGTTTTTAGGTGTTGTGATTGGAAAGCATTTGTCATAGTACTAGGTTCAAAGTACTTAGAAATACGAATGACTGAAACTCCTGATCTCATTACAGTGCACAATGTATGAACTTTGAACCTTTGAACCTAAGTTTTCCCAAAAACATCAAAACGTGCTCTACTGTGCTCAGCTGTATACTCAAATATTAATACATTCTTGTTTGCAGTGAAAATATCATTGTAGAATCTACCTGTTTGAGAAATTATGCAGATGTGAGGGGTCAAGCATCCTTAACTGACCAGTCCTCTTATAAGTTCAGGAAGGCCGTTTTATCATTTATAGAAGTTAAAATGAAGACCAAGTGTCTAGGTAACGTCCAGTACTGACCATGACTAAACTATGCGCTGGCTGATCATGATCTGGACTGGTTCCAAGCCCTGGCTTAACAAACTGTCAACAAGGTTAATGAACCAATGCCGGGTACCGTTATGTGCTAAGCTCTGCTCTTTTTTTAATAAGGATCGTTTTCATTACTGCATCGAGAATCGGCTGTGGTGTTGTTTCTTCGTAGAAATACCTTCTTTTCTTAGATAATTTGCGTCCATATGAGTAAAAACATGTGAACTATTGACATAGAATGCATATATGAGCATGAATGTTGTGCGGAACGTCTAAGCTACCGAAATAGCTTGTGTTGTGGTTTAAATGTCAAAATGTATTTTCTGCTTGTAATTTTTTATTGGCTTTCTGTGGTCACCTGTTTGTCGTATAATACCGGACGGGTATTGACCTGCACAGAAATGTTACAAATTCTGGAAAAAAAAAAGAAATAAAGATAGAACATTTTACTACTTGACAATGTTTCAGAAGTACTATATAAATGTTAGTTATAGCTTGAAATTAAGATGCATTTGAATTTTTTTTTAGACTGATGCTTTTAACCAAACAACAATGCACACTTAACTCTTTATACGATCATTTTTTGCTTTTCTTAACGAAATCATGAAATTTGAATACTGACCATCTATATCAATAAAGCCATCTCTGTTTGTGTCCATCGCTGTCATTAGTTCTTCGGCTTCTCGATCCGTCAAAGGGTCATCTCCACATATTTTTAAAGTGTTTACCAAATCTGACAGAAAAAGACAATTTGCTAAACTGAAATCTAACATTTAAGTTCATATATTACAATTTTAAATAAATTAAATGCGAGTGAGCACTAGCGAGCTTTGACCGACTTAATTATTGTTCTCTCCGCCTCTTTCATGCGGCTGTTTATGTATTTCAATCTTCATTTCTGACAGTTTAAAAATGACATTTAAATTTACTAAATAAATAAATAAATAAACATAAATAATCGTCTAGGGTTACACCCGGTCCGGTGGTCACTGGTTCGAATCCCGTCATGTGTTAGATACTTCACCGTCCTTTCACTATCTAGACTTCCGATGGGAGCACGTTTTCGAACCCAGATTGCAGTCGACGCATGGCATTAACACAAGTTGCGAGGTCTTGTATACCCGGTCGATGTAAAAATAATAATAGGTTAAAACTAAATTTCTATAAACAAAGTCAGTAGCTGCTGTCTCATATAACCAAAAAAAAAACAAAACAAAAAAACAATTGGTACTGACTTTTCTAAAAAATTTCATACAAGATACCCAGTGGTGATTCAAGGTCATTCACCTGATGCCTACATTTTTGCGATATTTTGCGAATATTGATTATAGAACGAAAACTGCACGGCGAATTACATTACTGACGTCCACTTAGCTAAATGACGACTTTAGAACTTTGGTGTACGCCAAAAGCCAAACTCACTTAAGTGTCCGCGATTTAAACCTACAGAGCTATTTATTATTTTGCTGAATCAATATAACAGTGAACCTGCTTGAAAGAGTTACCTTTCTTGTTTACTCTCCCTTTGCCCTCGGTATCGAACACAGCAAACGCTTGTTTTAACTCTTCCTTCACATTTTCCGTACTACGCATGTTTTTGATAAGCAACCGTGTGAATTCCTGTTCATCTAAGTGTCCGTTACCTGGAACATACGAGACAAAATTTGAGCTAGCTTACACCTGTATATAACCATTACCTGCTCTATACGACCACCGTTTTTGTATAATTTTATATACAAAGCAGGGCAAAGATGTACGAGTTGTTTTATTACAGGCTCGAATGTCCATTTTCCTTTATGATTGTAATATATGAATGTCATATTACTTCACTTTTTTTACCATTGACCGTGGGAATTAAAACAGTTGAACAGATACCGTCTAGGTCAGCTTCTTTGGCGATGTCTTGCAGTTGTTTTTTAGTCGGATTTTGGCCCATCAGCCTAAATGCAGCCCCTAACTCCTCGATATCGAGTGTACTGTCTTTGTTACTGTCAAACACTTTAAATGACTTCATCATGTCTACAAAACAGAAATGTGTCTTTGTTTTGTTTTACAAGACCGTGAATGAAGAACTGTAAAGAAACCAAGTGAGATAGAGAATACATGCCTGGTGCCAAGATGGAGAAGTTTTATCCGGTGGGTGAGAAAGCGTATCTTGGCGAGCTTTAGCAGAGATTTACATTTATAAATGAAAACTGACCGACGACACGAGAAAAATGGTACTCGCACATAAATTTTGGAAATTGATCTTTTAATAATTTTGAACGAATGGTATCCGAGGATTATTGTATGAAATTTTCAGGCTACAGCACAGAACAGATACGATATTCTATTATGTTGAAGAGGTACATGACGCGCATAATTGATATTCTTCAAAATAACGTCACATACCCAAATTTGACGTCGGATTCTACCTAAGTTCCGATTGGCTGTACTTTAATATGGTAGAGTTTATATATTTTAATATTAGCTGTTGCATTGTGAAATTCTACAGCTTTTAAATGTAGTTTTATAAAACTATAGACGTTATCCTTCAACGTTGCGCTTTATTCAGGTATCATCATCTTGACATAAGAAAAAAACTGTTGCCATGGTTATGGTCACCAAGAAATTTCAAACAAATAGGTAATTTATGAAGGACAATATTCAGGCTATCATTTTTTTTACTTTAACTTTGTTTTTGAAGAGGATGAGAAATTGTCGGGTTTTTTTTTTTTTTGCTGGTTTTCAAATTCAGTTTATTTCAATAACAAAACAAAAGTGCGAGTGCCTCTTTTCCCGGGTTGTCAGTCAAATTGAAAAAAGATTGACTACAGAACAACACTCCTCCCTAGGAAGCTTACCGTATTTTCAGTATTAGTATTTTTAGAGTTGATATTGCAATATTAAGATAAAGCCTTTTTATTATTTATTAACAGTAATGCACAAAATTATGGAAAAGTTGATACCTACAAAACATGAAGATTTTTTACTTCTAGTTTCACATCATTTTAGGTTAGTACATGCATCCAATAGGCTGAATACAACAGCAACAAAAACAACAACAACAACAACAGGCAGACTAGTAAAAATAGAATACTCATTTCAGCAGGGCACTATTTGCTGCTCTGATTTAAACAATGCCACCTGGCCGTCTGAATTTCAAGATATGATGCAATTTATTTTGCTTTTATGGGCCAGATGCTTTTGATGTAACTAGAATGAGAATGTATTTATCCATGTAAGTTTAATTTTCGTCGGAACCGGTTGTCCATGTGACCCGCCCCCTCGAAGCGTGTCCATATTTTAGGATTTGAGTTTTCAAGACGTTACTGAAACCACAAACACTGATCGACAACACTGTTTTAAATTTAATGATCTGTTAATTATGATCGCTGTAGCCTCTAATATATATATTGAGTCATTTTGGTTAAAACTTCTAAATTCATACTGTCTGCTGTCGATCATACGAAACTGACTCGTTCATAAAAATTTAAATGGACGAAGGAATGTATCTCGAAATGACCATCATGGAACTATATCACAAAATTTTTGGTTTTGTTTAAAGGGGCTGTGCTCCAGATGACAGAAAAAGAAAGTTTTCTTGTATTATAAATTTCTGGTAATATTTATGACTAATACTTAAAAAATAATAACTGACAAAAAATAAGTCAAATAATTACATGATAAATTGATTTTTTCCCTTTCAAAGTGCTATACCGTAACGCGACGGTATAACTATATCGTACAAGATTTAAAGTAAATATCTGTAATATCACATGCGGCGATGGTGGTGACAGTAAAAGCGTTAGAAGTATTTTGTTAACATGAGGGTCCAGAGTTCAAATCAGGCTGGAGCGAAAATATTTTTTTAAATTCTATTTTGACTTTTATATTCAGTTTTGAAGTAAAATATTATGTTGTTATAATCTCACGGCATCTAAATATATAATTTATGAGAAAAAAAAATTTATGTCAAATCTGGAGTACAGCCTCTTTAAGTTTTAAAACAAAAGGACAGCGCGCACATTGCAGTTAGTATGATGGTAACCGACTTGACTCTCATTAATTAACACGAATGCATTATAAAATTAACAGCCAAGCGATTCTTCAACTATGATGAGTCTGACTGCTAATTTAAAAGGTGATTATATATTACATTTATGTTTTTAGTAGTCATGGTTTATTCAGCGGTGTAAGGGTTCTGTATCGGACCTTAGTCCGATTAGGTATTCAATTCTCGTAGACGGAACGTAAACTTGACTACAGAAATCTATTTCAGAGATGAAATCTGAAAAAGGTTATTCTTTAATCGTTTAAAGATCCAGTTTCGCTTTCAAAGATAAATAATAATAATAATAATAAAATATCAGTATGTGTTACAACCATTCTTCGAACAAGAAAGATACTCGACATTCGATGAATTTGTGACTACCCACGTGACCTTAGCTAATTTGCATATTAGTATATATATCAACGAGTAAGTGAAACCATTGGTGTTTCCAAAATCAAATTATAAAATGGAATTGTATTAAGCTGTTTGAATAATGGTAATAATTGTTAGAGGCAATTTTTTCTAACTCATAAGAATGAAATGCAATGACATGAAAAGAAATGAAATAAACTTAAACGGAATGGAACGGAGCGAAATGGAAAACAATACAATGTGTCAAGAAATGATAATAGGTCTTCGGTTTAACGTCTCATTTTCTATCGATTAATGCTTAAGAAAAGTTTGTGATATTAAACTTAAATTAAAAACACTTTATTTATCATTTCACTCCGTTTACATCCGTACTTACGTTTCACCTGTATTGGATTTATTTCAAGGTCGCCTGACCCCGAGACACCCACGTCCGTCTGGTCTGGGTTCGAACGGGTTGCATCATGAACCTTAAAGGAAGAGAGAGAGCCTTTATATTCAAGTCCATTTATCGTCGATACCGGTTGCTCATACGACCGACGCCCACTGCAGAGATAAGCTATTTTAGATTGTTGGGAGTAGTGCAAGATACAGAAAGCATCTCTGTTCTTTTTTTCCATGCGTACACAGTGTCTAGTAATGATATATAGGACTTCGGTTTAACGACTCATCCGAAAGAAAATTTGTAATTTTAGTGAAGGAGCAGGGTTTGAAATCGCGAACCCTGAATCACCAGTCCAGCCAATTACAACTTACTACATTGCTTTGTTACCAGATGCATATTAAAACGCAATTAAGAGTAAACATGGAGGTAAGGAAATTAAATATATTGAAAACGATAAGTTAATCTTCTGAAAACATATATAAACACTGCTACAGATACAGAAAGTCATCAGAAATTAAAGCAAGTGCATGAATGGTTTTAAAGTCACTTAACGGATCTTTCTGTTTAACTAAAATGAATTAATTTTAACTATACTGAAAGACGGCTGTAACAAATTGCACGCACCAAGAAACAATTACGATCAAGTAATGTATCAATCCGAATTGCCTATTCCGCGCGCTACTTTATTCAAATTACCTAATCTGGGGTCCTACTGAATAAGTATCTTAGAGAAAACTTACGTCTTTTTTTCAAATATTATTTTTACTTAAGTATCCCAATTCACTAGACGTGAAAGAATTTAAATATTGTTTTGTTTCTTTTTTTTGAAAAAATAAATAACCTCATTCGAACGTTTCAGTTTTATGTGAAAAGCAATAAAGCTCCAAACTCAACAAACAAATTCTTTTTCTAATTCTTGAAACCTTAATTAACATCGTTCGAAAGTTTCACATTAATATGAAAAGCGATACAACGGCAAACTCACTTACAAAATTCTGACGCAAGTCAAACTTAGCTTAGAAAAAACATGTTTTTAGAATACGGCCCCTGGCCCCTGGCGTATGATATTATCTGCAGGAAGAGATTATGCGTGCATGAACAATAGAGAAGACATGCACTTACTGTGAGAACTAATGCCAAGTTGTCAAGGACGAAACGAAGATTAATAAACATATAATTAATCTCATAGAGACTGAACATACATTGTTCTTCATTTGTACTACGATTTCTCTCTATCAGTGTTAAGTTTCAGTAAGTTTGACTTGTAAATTTAAACAATTGATTATATATCCCTGTGACTTATTTTTGTCTTTAGCTTCAAGGTAACGTATAAAAATAAAAAAAGGTAATAATTACCCGGTCCACGGCCACTTCAAATTTATGAACGGCTGTCTTTCTGTCGTCCATTTTGTTTTATCCTTGAAAAATACTAAAATATCCTGTTTTCCCCTCCCACAATAAGTAGAATGTAACGCGATACGCCGTATTTCATTCCTTGTCTGTTCTGTAATTTGATATGCACGATTAAATCGTTTTATTTTCCGACCTTAAACTTTGATCCCCGTTAACTTGTTTTGGATTAAAATTGCGCAAAGTAAATCCGTTTATCCAGATTTGCTAACATAATTCTCAATCGTTTCTAGTGCTTCCTTTCCTATTGCTGACCTTATAACAATCAGAAAATTTACATTTCTGCGGACGTCTGTTTCCACATCTTCATCTGGTCAGTGTGGTTTCTAAAACTAATACCATGGATCTTAAACCTCACCAATAAAGATAGAAAAGCGACTCTGGAAAAAGATAAAAAAAGAGACTGGAGTGTGAAATTTAAACCGACAAAGGTTTTAAAAAAACACAGTTCCGAATCAACCGGTTCGAGAACTCCTCCGACATACAACAATCATAAATATAATACTGCATCAATACCTATGGAACTTTTAGAATCGCTTTAGTTCTAATAACGTTTTAGTTTCCAGTTTAATAATATAGCTGCATTATTAAGTTTAAATGTCTAGAAAAAAGACTCAAGTTTATTCTTTGCATTTTCCGACATGATAGCTTCTTAGTAATCCAGTCACCCTGTATCTTTTATGATATGGTTTTCTATTTTCGTTTCCATATTTGTATGCCAAAAATTATTCGTAAGTTGATTTCTCTTCATTTTCAGCTTCTTCCCATACGACCGTCTGATGAAGATGTCAGCTAGAGGTCATCTACCGCACGGACCAGGGATACAAGAAGATACAGAGCGGTCAGTAGACTCTCCGTTCTTTAACCTGTTCAGTGAGTGAAACTGACGTATAACATCTCAAGTTTTCAGACCAAATTTACCGCACTAAATAAGTTGCAGAATCGGATGGAGGGATCGAACCGGAAACATCGACATAATGCGTCCTCTGCGCCGACCACAAATCGGGCAAATACAGTCGAATGTTCAAGTAACTTCAAAATCGAGAGATAAATTGCATAACACGTATACTGCTTACTGAAATTGCGAGATTTATTTTGCAAATGCTCTTATAGCAAATGGTGGTCAGTGTCTTCTGAACAACTAATGAACAACCAGAATAAACATTGATCATGTACAAGGTAGGCACAATAAATAAAAAAGTAATGAACGTCATCAGGGATTCGCTTCGAAGATCGCGTAGGAGTCATCTTGGAACTACTTTCATTCTTTACCTGGGTGCATATTTTGGATATTTTGTGTATTCATTGGTATTATTACCAACGAGGTTACTCTCAGGAACATCTCCGAAGATGACCGATTGCATATAATTGTAACATGAAACAATAACAACACAAAATAAACTAATAAACTCATAAATTTGCCTTTGACGGCCGTTATCTAATATATAATAATATAAGCAGGCACATATACAAAATGTTTGCACTTTTATTAAATAAAAGAAAGACATTGTTTCTAAATATCATTGAAATAAGTCCGTATTCAGGCTTTTACATAACAAACACTAGCCTCATCTCTAGTCTGTTCTGTCTTATAGTTGCCAAACAGCAGACGATATATTCTGAAGAACTAAATCTAGGCGTAATTCTTCATTTTCTTCAGGTATTTTTTTCATGTCTTTATCATATAAAAACGAACGGGAATAGATTTGCAGAAGTGATGCACGAACTCTGAAAAAGAGAAGGCATATTTCGTTTAGTAAGGCAACAAATTTTACTTTTGTCTGTTTACTGTGAAGTGGCTATAAGTTATTACATAAGTGTTAATTTTCCAACTTACACGGTATTTTCAAATTTTCCAACAGTGAAATAAAACACACTTTTAAAAAGATCAATAATTCTTATATTAAAACAGCTAAGATGCTTTACTTTGAGTCTGAGATGTGATAACAGTAATTCAGGAAACAATTTCAGATGAATATATAAAACACTAAAATGCATACATCGGTTGCGTCACGCTACCCTCCTTTATCCTGTCAATTATTTCATATCCGAACCGATAAAGGGGTGCCGTATAAATTTTGCTTTATACCATGGGCGCTTGAGGGTAATAATCGACTACCCGTTGTGACCGGGCCGACTGCACCCCGTGAATTTTTTATTTTTTTTTATATCGTAGATACAGCCGTGATCTTTTATACACTTTTATCTGAAACCAATACACTTATCAAATCAATAAAAAACTTCCGGCAAAACGTCCTTTTAAAAAACTTCGTATATAAACTGTGCATTATCTAATTACACTTGTGAGGGCAGTGGTATAGTCCAGTACCATTCTGCTTCAGGATTATGCGTCTGATTGGCAAAATGTTTAGCGACAATTCGCGCACATACAATAAAATCAAAGCACGGAATGTACTGGTTGGTTCAGAACTTTATTAATTGTGAATTCACTGGTTCTTTAACTTAAGTACCCCGGATTCTAGCATCGAAAGTCACGTACATTCTACCATTATGTATTAATGCATACATGTGAATAAAACAAATAATCAAAAATCCAATTTAAATCAAGAAATCACTTTTCAGAAAATACAGAGAAAAGAGCTTAATGAAAACCTTTATCTTAACCTTAACCTTATGTCCTTTAAATAAATTTAAAGCGACTGACTCACAGAATTTTGCTGAAAATTTTTTTTCTTTAAAATTAAAGAGACTTTAAAATACTATGGAAAAACATAATAATATGCTTCTATACACCATGAAAACTGAAAAAAAAGAGTTTTGACTTAACCAGGATTCGAACTCACGACCTTTCGGTCAGTAAAATATAGAGCGGCGATCTAGACCACTGAGCCACAGCGTCTGCTTGTAAGGTTGCGTCAAAATTTATGTTATAAAAAAAGTATCTACCCCGTGACTAACGGGGTAAATTCTTTACCGATAAAAATGTGTAAAACTCTATATTTTGATGTTTTTCTGTATCAAAAAATGAATCAGTTACTTAGTTGAAATATGTTCTTTACAACTGCAGCTAAAATTTCAAGATGTAAGAACATTTTCTTTTTTTTTCGTCGTCGGCCCATCTGTGAATCAGTCGCTTTAATCAATTTCTGTCATAAGTTCGTCCATCCATTAATCAAACAAAATATTGAATTAGTATCAGATGTTGACTTTAATTCTAACTGACTCATTTAATTCAGACTATCTAGGAAAGGATTTCGCTGGTAGTTTGTATAAAACAACATTTGCCTTATTTCTAAATTTCTCTGTTGTACCTCTTTGCGATGGTACACATTCACACATGAACAACAACTTTTAAAATTGATGTGACTTATTGAAGGAAAATAAACAAAATATTTTTAACTTTCAGTTTTTCAGGTTTGAGCTTTTTTCATAAAAAAATAAAGTTGGAAAAATTCAAGAAATAAAAGTTCACACATACATTTCGGCTCATTCTCCGCCGAAATAATTTTTGTGGTTTACTGATATGACAGGGAAAGTAGCCCTGCGTTGCAAATGATTCCCACTCAATGCAGAGTTACTTCCCTTATCGTTAAACAGCAGTGTAATCAAATAAGGCAATGTTTGTCATTTTCCCTATTTGATAAGTATGTTTTAAGTGTTGTACACGGAAGTTGTCTAATTTGGTACTCGGAAATTTACTTTTTATATTCTAGTCGGACAATCGTGGGATTACTTTTTTGACTCATAAATAGAAAAAGTGGGTGAAATGATTACCGTTATACCATTGGGGCGTAGCCGAACGGCTTGTTAATTAGAACAGCACTGGTCTGATAGGAGAAGTAACCCTGCGTGGAGTTTAATAAAAAAGTGTTACCTTCAATATCAATAAATCCGTCTTTATTTTTGTCCATAAGTTTGACCAGTTGTTCGGCTTCTTGCTCCGTTAAAGGTTCATCCCCACAAATTTTCAAAGTACTTATGAGATCTGAAAGTATAATGTTTATTTGATAAACAAAAACGCAAGGTCACTTTGACTGAAATCTATTTTTTACTTTTTTGTTGCATGGTTTAGCTGCCCTGTTAAACAATCGCTCAAAGAAAGTATCAAATGAAAAGATATTTTCTCAATACACTTACAAACAAAAAACAGTATCTAAACCTTTACCTGGACATGCCTGTGCCAAAATAAAGTAGATCCGGTTTATTTTCGAATACAGACCTCGAATCGTCTTATTTACGTTCATATAGAAGTAAAGTGCATATTTATTATAGTGTGACCCCTACTGAAAGGACCAGCCTCCCGAGGATATGAGCCACCTCTTTTAGTGTACACGTTTACTCCCCCGATTCCTATTCCTATATGCCAGGCGCAAGGTGTACAGGCAATCGGTAACCACTCTGTATAAAACTAACAATAAGATCACATACCGATCTTGTCAAGAACCAGCCACTGACGAGACATGGACTTTCGACCTACCGTTCCGTATGCAGAGGCCTTAACCACTAGGCCACGGTATCATCACATGGCACGTCCTAACGTAGGGAAATTGCGGAAGAGTAGAGTACCAGGGTTTATTTTCGTTTCTTTCATACATGTGTTAAGTGATTCTTTTCGATATTTTTTTTTTTGAATAAAATGCTTTATTATTAATTTTCATTTGATTTGTGTATCTATTTGCTACATTATCTTATTTGGTATCTGTTACATAAAATACATCAATGCCACGTCCTGTTTTCGTCTTTACACTAGCTTCTAATTCTTTACCATGCATGTCTACAAACTCTATTTTGCTTACGTAAAACCGAAAAAAAAATCAAACCGTGTCTTAAGGTATAGCTACACATTCAAGACAGACTATGAGCTAATATATTATATGATTACCACGTGAACAGAAAATTACGTTCAAGATCTTACAGACTTAAATATATAACATAGCCTTTTTTTCTGAAATAATTTGGAACGGTGGCTTTTTTCCAGCTCAACTGAATTATTTAATTCTTCAGAATAGATCTGCCAGGTTACCTGACCTTATGACCTAGTAACCTTTACCTTCTTGGCAAATTTTTCCGTCCCCATGAGTATCGAACACAGTGAACGCCTGCCTCAACTCTTTCTTCACTTCCTCTTGACTTTGCATGTTTCTGATTAGCAGTCTTGTAAACTCGTCTGAGTCTATCTTTCCATCGTCTGCATCAACATAAATTTTTTCCGGTGTATATAGGAAATAGATTATTCTTTTATGCATTTCTGTTTGACTTAAGTTCAATGTTTAAGTCGCACAAAGTCAAAGGTCTTGTAATAATCTTTCTCTAATGGTATACAGAAAAGTTTTTCTTTCACTAATGTACGTTGTAAAATTTGCCAATAAATATCAGCCAACACTCGCAATATATTACCATCAATGTTACTTTATTTCAAACTAATGTCTGCCTCGTAAAGCGGAAGTATTGTGAATGCGGGTCGGTGTAAAATATCGACATTATGGTTTGTCAGCTTGGGTGTTAATATTCATCTCCAGCAACACTTTTGGCAATTATTGCGTTACATTCATCCTCTTAGATAGTGTCAACATGCGATTCGAGTAGTTAAGCAAAGCAAATTGTTTACAGAACACGTTGTTTTTCAACTGAATAAGCACACATTAAAGAAACTGAAATACGTGTAAATGTGAACCACAAAATTTACCGAAGTAAAATTCTGAAAAATGAAAAGATAGTTATTTATAATCTAGCAAACTCACCATCTAAGTCGGCTTCCTTGGCTATCGCATCTAGTTGTTTCTTTGTCGGGTTCTGTCCCATGAGCCGAAATGCCTTTCCTAACTCGTCAATATCCAATGTTTTACTTTTGTCATCATCCAGTAGTTCAAAAGATTTCATCATTTCTAAAAATAAATATCCTCCTCATTTATCGGAAATGACTGCCACTGACAATGCTGCACGAGTTTACACAGAACAACAAGCAAAAAGATAGGATGTAAAATTCCGTTACTTTAATCGCTTATATCAAATGCAGACGTCTCAGATGTAAGTAATGTAGATTGTCTCCCTCTCAGAAAAAAATAGGTTTGCAATGCTGTTTGTTTTAATTTGAAAGGAATGTGTTTTGAAAACTAGACAGCTATCCTGGACGCTGCTTTTTCACTCTCACGCGACACCATACCATAAAAGACCAATCACTTCCATGACAAAGGCCAGCAGGTTTTATCAAATATACAGATTGATTTCATATTTACTGAACGTAAACAATCTCTTACATTGTTCAAAAGGACGAACTCAGCAAGACATAAAGACAACAACTCAATAGAATCAGTTAACACACAAATTTACAACTTGCATTTATAAGTAAACCAAAATTCTAAACAATGGTTAATAATTTAATACAAAAATATGAAGCCTTTCTATTAGCGAAATAAAGTGTTTTAGCTCTTACTGGATTGTTAACTATGGAGTTGTCCATTCGATGATTCAATTTGGAAATATCACTTATCCTTTTAAAAAAAAACCCATGACTAAATATCAAGCAGTGATCTGATTGCACTGATGTACAAGTTAATTATAATCTATACAGGTCGCGAAAATGAAACAGCAATTGCTACCAGAATGGTAAAGAAATACGCTGCGACTTATACATACTTCTGACTTGTATTGGAGTCAGTTTGATTTCATCGTCTTCTGCGTCACCTTCACCAGTACGCGAGGTCTCGTTTACCTTGAAAAGAACAATGACGATCGAGCCTGATTAATAGATGGCTTTATTTTGGCATGCAATAAAGTTTACGAAGTAATTTAGTTATTTTGTGTCTATTCAGACGACAGGTTTGATATCAACTCAAGATCTTCAAAAAAACAACAACAAAAACCCCTCAAAGTCTCTCTAGACACCATGCTATAGATAAATAATCACTAACATGATAAACGCATGATAAAAGCCAGTAGTTTTTCATTAAAGGAGCACACCCAACAGTTATCCGATGATACACTGCATATATTTTTTGGGGCTCATTCCCTCTAGAATGAAACATATTTAATAGTTAAAAGAATACGTGTTCAAATATTTTTTCTTTACGCTTTATGACACTAAGAAAGTGTGCAATGCTTTATGACGCTTAGAAAATGTGCAATGCTTTATGACCCTAAGAAAGTGTGCAATGCTTTATGACACTAAGAAAGTGTGCAATGCTTAAATGACCCTAAGAAAGTGTGCAACGCTTTATGACACTAGGAAAGTGTGCAATGCTTTATGACCCTAAGAAAGTGTGCAACGCTTTATGACACTAAAAAGTGTGCAATGCTTTATGATACTAAGAGAGTGTGCAACGCTTAATGACACAAAGAAAGTGTTAAACAAAAATCCCAAAATTGGTACAACAACAACTCGCTGTATAAAGACTTATATAGTTGTATTCAATTATCTGGTCGGACTTCACTGACAACATGACTTCCGCTATTTATTTGTTCAAAATCATTCAAATTGACATGATTAAAAAAATGAGATAAGTAGATTTAGGGTATGTCTTTTTATATATACCAATTCATTTTGTTTACGAAATATCTGAAATCAATACAAAGCTATATTAGTGAAAGAGAAGATGACTTGCTTCTGTTTTGGTGATTTTAAGTTCTGTTGTTTTTTCGATATTGGTATTTTCGACGTTTCTGATTTGAAGCACTTAGAATGGACGCCGAAATATGTTTTTAACTTTTTCTTTGCTTTTGGCCACCAATCATTTAACATTGTGTTGAAAAGAACGCTTGAAACCAGACCTATTCATGCAAGTAATGAGAACAATAAACATAGGATACAGATTAACATAAAGTGTAAATAAAAGATTTACTATAACAAAGAGGAATTGAATACGGTATCAAACATTACACGGACATTAAACTAAACCACTTGTTGAATTTTGATCCTTTCTTTTCAACCGTTGTGAATAAAATGCAATATTGTACGTGCTTTAGTTGTTCTTCTAGTATTAAAGATCTTATCTCTGGTTTGAACGTCGTTACCATGCAATTGATATTTTGAAAGCACACAACCTAAAATTTACCAATAATATACCGCATACGTATTTTATTGTTTTTTAAATAAATAAATAAAAAAATAAATGAAAAAATAGATAAATTAATAAATTAATAAATTAATAAATAAATAAATAAATAAATACTAATATTAATGCACTCAGTTATCTGCCGGTTTTAGAATGTTTGACTTACATCTTGTTATTAGGTAAAACTCATTCGATACCATTCATATTTATATGGTTTTGAAGTAAATGGAATACACGACATTTTAGGGTATGCCTTTGTCCTACATCTTTATCCAAAAGAAAGACTCATAAGTTTAAGTTTTCACCATTCCATTTCTCACAAGCAGGACAGTTTAAAGTTCTATTTATACACTTAATTGTTTAGAGAAGCTATTTATATCGGTATGACGTCACAGATTGACAGAAATTGACTACACTACGCCACAGGGAATCGCTGCGTAGGGGTTAAATGACCCTAAAGTAACTAATAAACCACACTTCTTCTAAATACTATAGACAAGGGATCCAACTCATCGGATTTCCTTTATAAGTCCATTTGGACACGGGTTCGCAACACTTTTCACCTCAAGCAAAACAGCCTTCACGCGTATTCGGCGAAAACACTTGGTTCAGTTCGAAACAATGAAGAAAAATGCTTCTCTCACTAGCAACAGTCTTTCTCTAAATCTCCTTAGCCTCTCGGCATAAACTACTTTTTCTGAAAGCCGACGAATACGGCAACCATTGTTGTTGTTGTCTCCGATACAGAGGTGATTTCTGATTGGTTAAAATGAACCTAGGCGAAAGATGTTGCGAACCCGTGTCCAAATGGATCTACAAAGGAAATCCGATGAGTTGGTTCCCTTGTATTTATATATAAACATGTATTCAAAGGATTTGGAAGAAATGTGGTTTATAAGTATTTGTATAGGGTCAGTTAACCCCTACGTACCGATTCCCTGTGCACTACGCTCCTATGCTTTTGCTGTTGTAAATAATTTACCCTTTTTTCTATTAAGTCTCTAACTTTACTCAGCTTACAGTTTATGTAAATTTAGATGGTTAAGCATTGCGACTAATAGCTAGGACAGCACGTCTTCATTTTGAAGCAATCGATAATTTTGTTACATCTTTTAAGTGAATTGCAATTTATATGTACAAACAGAGCTAGAATTTGAAGGAAAAAAAACTGAGGTCAGAACATGTTTATCACAGATCTATATCAGTGAATGCTATGTGACGTATTTAGCTCGCTTACAATTTGAATCCTGTCAAATGAAAAGGCTTTAATGTCACAACCACTTGAAAGTAGTTAAGAATAATTATTTTTGGGGCGTTTTACTGGTCTCTGATAAGCGGTATCTTTTTCAAATCTAACAGTGTTAAGTCAGTCAGTTTTATTAAATGCTAAATAACTGAACAAATGGTTTAAAGACAGTTTACGCGCCATACTGAAACTAAAACCCGAATAAAGAAACAAACTATTTACCATGTCAACGGCCCCTTCAAACTTCTGAACTGCCCCTGTGCTATCTTCCATTTTATTTAGCTATTCACAAAACAACACAACAAACCAGTTATAAAATTTCATTTAATCGTTACACCTCGGACATTCTCGTTATATATCATTGATTATCGGCCGATTTTTTCCCAATACTTTTAACTGTGTTGAAAAGGCGATCTTAGCCTACAATCTTTTCAAGTTTTAATAAGCAAACGAACCAATACTTTCGATAAATTCAAACAGATAGTTTATATTACTTGTAAAGTAAAACTGCTTCATAGGTTATTGAGATTGCGCATTATTTATCGTCTGCCATCGTTGCCAAAACATTGCGCATTATTTATCGTCTGCCATCGTTGCCAAATACAAATGAATTTCACACACATCTTGACTTTAACCTTATAGAAGTTGTTATAAAATAAATAAATCAATAAAAAAATAAATTAATTAATTAACTAATTATTTTAATAAATAAATAAATAAATAAATAAATAAATAAATAAATAAATAAATTAATTAATTAATTAATAGGTGTAGTTTTATTAACATTTCGTTACTGTTAATCATGACGAGAAAATTGAATGTTTAAGCTGGGAATATTCAGTATAGACTGTAACTGCAGATATTTTTTAAAAGTTTGATTTATGTATACACTATCTTACCCAGGAGGTTATGAATTCAGCGGCAATTAGACTCTAACGCTGCTGTACAGACTATCGACTCTCTCGATAAAGACCACCTTGTTTTAACAATATGCTTGTTCTTGGAGAGAAATATTTCGATATTAAATAAGTTATGCTCTTCATTTGTTTCTTTTTGTCTCAGTTATACTTATCTGAATTTTCCTGATAGTGTCCCTTGACACTTGCTGATAAGTTCATCCACGTTCAATAGAAAACTGTTTCCATCAATTTTGTTTTGTTTACATCTTGAATTGTTGTCAAGGAAGCGAATTCATGAAAGACCTCCGATACTGTCGACATGCTGGGATGCTTGTGATGTTACAATCAATACTGATTATATGTTATAGCTAGTCTGGATTGCCTGCCCCTAACCGCGATCGTTATCGGGACGTACTTTTACGTAGCAAAGTACGACCTGGAACCAGACAATGTTAGAAAGCATGCGCCCAGTAGGGTGACGTGATGCCGCGTTATAACTCAAAGCAGCGGTTACCTCCCTTTAAATACAGTTCTTATTCCCAATAGGACGACAGTAAGTAAATAATATATAGTTATAGACTTATGTTGAGGTCAATGTGTGTTTTAACGGATCTTAAATAAAGATACTTTTTTAAGGTAGTATATCCGTACTTGGGTGTAACTCGGATTTTATCGTTCAGCTATATGTAACTTCAAGATTAAAAATTACAAAAACTAGAACATATAACAAAAGAAACTGTCTTAATTTCCGAGCCCTACGGCCTGATAAGTGCGTTTTTAACGATTCTAATTAATTAAAGTCGTTAGGCTTCATAACAAACGACTTTAAAGTCACATAGGCTCCAAGGATAAAGTCCGAGTAACGACCGAGAACCAAATGCTTAAATTAGTTAGTTACTGTTATCTGATTGGTTAATGGCTAGAATGACGTCATGCTTAAGCTGAGAATACGTGTTGCTGGCGTGTTAGAACCACAGGTTACCTGTTATCAGTTACAGGAATAATGTTTGACCATAAACAGTGTAAACAAGATTAAAGATAACATATAACCATCGAGTCAGAGGACTACACATATGTTTCAGTATCATTTATTATGTCTTGACACTTTGATCTGCTCAACTGAGTTTACTGTCAGGTTGTTGCGAGTGATTTGGCGGTTTCAGTGATTAATTTATGACATATCTAATTTAACAGTTTTAGATATTCAGGAAACAGGAATCCGATTGTAGATTATCTTTTAAAAATGACATATTCAATGATATTTTTCCTCATTTCTTACACGTGTATAATACACTAGAGTTGAATGGGACTTAGCCGGTAGTTAGCACATCTGGTTTCAAAAGGTATGTGTATTCTATTTATTATTTCACTGTTGCTTTATCTTTTTTTTCGTATTTACTTCATTGTATTCAGTTGAAATTATTTTAACAGTACTTGCTCCCGAAGAAAGTAAAACTGGTAATTTTGTCACATCTCCAGGTAAATTTATTATTGATAATTTATATTCGGGAACAGCCAGAAACATATAGAACAAAGTCCATGGCATCAATTAGAGATCCGCGTCATGACCCTTCAGTTTAATCACAAAAAAAAAATAAAAAAATAAAAAAAATAAAAAAAAAAATAAATAAAAAAAAAAAATTCCCATGTGTCTATGTACAGAGTGTTAAGACATCTCGTGTACACTTTATTTCCAATACCTTTCCATTTGTTCTGAAGTGGGTAGATTTTCAATATCTCACTTTTCTTTGATATTTTTTCTGCAAAAGATACTTATTTCATCCCTACAAATGATGATATGAAGGCAAACATATTTCTTTGAAGTTAAAAATTCAAATTTTGTAACCCTTTCCTTAAAATAACGTCCTCAATTTGAAATTGAGACAAGAGTACAGACATACATAGAACTAGTCTGAGAAGATAATAATGCGTTTTATAAGGTGAAAAAATCTTTCATGTTTAGTTCATGTCGATTAGAAGATAAAAAGATTACAAATAAAATATCAGCCGAGTGAAACGACTCAACAAAGTCGTAACAGACAATAATCCACAAAATTCATGGCTAAAATGTGGGAATCATTGAAACGAAGTTTGATATTTAAATTATTGAATTATTGCTTTGTATTTTGGTCGTTTGAAGAACGAACTGAGAATACTGATTTGTACAGTAACTCTTTAACTCTCTGGACAATTAAATCAAGAAAGTATTTCAATAAAAGGCTGTCTTGAGAAAAGAACAGCTTAAGTAATGTCTTCGAACTTTTTTCACACCCTTTATATGATCATATTTCTTTAAAGAAATCATGGTAACGCCCCGGCTAGATAGCTAGACCCTTGACTGACCTATATCACCCTTTTTATAAGGTTAAATAACATAACATAACTTTATGTTATGTTATAAGGTTAAATACTCGTATATTTATTTTCGTATTTGTCGCGGAGTTATCTGTTTACCTAGTGTATATGCTGGAGTGTCAATATTGAAATTAAATGTCATCTCTTGTTCATTTTCAAGAGGCCATACTATATAGACAGATAACAGATGGGTCGGTGTTCAAGATCGGTTGAAGCTGAAATGAAAATTTTAAACGTTAATAGACTGTTTAAAGGGGCTGTACTCCAGATTTGACATAAATTTTTTTCCATAAATTATATATTTAGATGCCGTGAGATTATAACAACATAATATTTTACTTCAAAACTGATTATAAAAGTCAAAATAGAATAAAAAAAATCTTTTTCGCTCCAGCCTGATTTGAACTCTGGACCCTCATGTTAACAAAATATTACCAACGCTCTTACTGTCGCCACCATCGCCGCATGTGATATTAAAGATATTTACTTTAAATTTTATACGATATAGTTATACCGTCGTGTTACGGTATAGCACTTTGAAAGGGAAAAAATCAATTTATAATGTAATTAATTGACTTATTTTTTGTCAGTAAGCATTAGTCATAAATATAACAAGAAGTTTATAATACAAGAAAACTTTCTTTTTTTGTCATCTGGAGCACAGCCCCTTTAAACCGAGAGAAGAAAAGGGAAGAAGATAAAAAAAAACTGACAGGACTTCAGCATAGTAGGCAAATCGATTTTATGACGTATATCATCGAAAATATAAAGTAGGGAAGAAAGAAACGCACGCATAATACACACCATCATCAACAACAACAACAACAGCACACACACACACGCACACGCACACGCACACACACACACACGTATCGCCAATGGTATACGGGTGTTACAAAAAAGAAAAATGCAGTTCGACCGCGCGTCCAGCCATACTATTCGGATATCCAGTCTTTTGTTACCTTCACATAAATACTTCGACAACTAACACTACCAGTTGTTGTTCGGATAAGACTTAAATCGTACTAGGCACCAACGCTATACACTCAGTATGAAAAAGAACCAAACATGTCTCTAGAATGAGATAAATTCTTTATGAAAAAACAATAAATAGATTAGTCAAAACCACAACTGATGAATCTGTATTTAAATGTAATCATACATTTCAAAGATTAAAGTTTTCTACATGCAATAGCGACTAATACCTCGCCTAGTTTAGTTAAAAAACAATAAGAACAGATAACAACAACAAAACACCATAAAAATGAGTAAGAAACATGGCCTTGCAACTTATATTAAGTACTTAATGTGTACTAGTTCATAAGTACCTATTTCTATACTTAAGTGAAGCGCTTCAAATCCAATTTAACTTAACTCAGAAGGAAATAGCATTGTTTTGCAACGACCCAAAGACACCCAAGTCTACACTCGAAGATAGAACAAAACACTGAAGTTAAGCTGTCTGTCGTGTTTTGTACATCTTGTAGGCGTGTAATTATCACATTATTTACTATCAGTCAGAAGAAATAATGTTTCACCATAAACCGCGTAATCAAGGATTAAGATAACATAGGCCTATTGCTTTCGAGAAAGAGGACTACACATAAGTTTCAGTATCATTTATTATGACTGCTTTAATTCGCCATCAGTTTGTTGCATCTGAAGGAAGTAGAAATAAAATAGGAGAAGTTGGCGTGAGTGGCTCATAAGTAGAATATCTTTAAAAATGGCATACGCAATTATATTTTTTTTTCGTTTCTCATACATTAGAGTTGATTGGGACTTAACCAGTAATTGCATCGGTATGTATATTGTATTTATTATTTCACTGTTGCTTTATATTTTTTCCGTATTTGGTTCATTGTATTCAGCTGAACTTTCGTTAACAGTACTTGTTCCTGATGAAAAGTAAAACTAATGACTTTGTCACATTTTCGGGTATATTTGTTCATGATAATTCAAAATCGGGAGCAGCTGGATTCACATAGAACGAAGTCCATATCTTCTTGTACAGTGACATCAATGAAAGATCCACGTCATGACCCTTCAGACTGATCAAAAAAAGATTTTCCGAACAGACTGCAAAACACTGAAGACATTTTCGTTAAACTCTGGAAAAGTCGATACTACGGTGTGATCAAACCTTTGATCTTAAAACGATGAGAGGTTGCTGGTAATTATGATCAACGCAACGTGCAGATTTTAGCTATTTCAGGGTTTAGTCAGAATGATTCAAGTGACGTCTTAAGAATATTCTGAGACACTTTTATTTTGGGTCAGAATCTCGCTTTAACGTCAAAACAAGAAACACATCTTTCTGAGGCTAGACATAGATTTAAGTTAAAGGGATAAACAGGCAAATGAGTGCCAAAAAAAATTAGAACTGATATTATTTGCTCAAATCACGTTTGATATGAATAACTTTAAATAACCAGTATGTTTGAAGTGAAATGCGGGCTTGAACGTAAATGTTTGAACGTTCTTTAAGAAAAAGTAAAATGTGAACGAAATCACCGGGTTATTTTCAAATAGATCACGAGACAAAAGCAACCAATCGTTGTTTCTATTGGGTTGTTTTTTTGCCGTAGATCATGTGACAGGTATTTCAACCGTCCAATCATTCAGTGCGAAATTTAAATTTTCCATGTGGGTCATGTTAGGAAACCACCAGGTTTTTCATTTAAAAAGAGGAAATCTTTGTTACTGGGACAGATCATTGTATTTATTTCGATCACATTTATAGAATATTCATAGAAGGAATGAGAAAGAAAGCATAAAACTTTTGCCTTTATATCCCTTTAAAATGTGTAAATGTAAATGATTTAAATCAAGCATCTGTAAAACAAAATAGGTATACATTTTTGTTGCAGAAAAATGCCAGTCAATCGAGTTTAAAATATTTAGATCGCTAAAGTTTCCTTTCTTCGACCACGACACCAACCACCGTCTCTTTTGTTTACTCGCGCCGCCATATTCATATGCTGCAACGGTAGTGAATCGTGTACGCTGAAAATGGTTATTTGTTGTTCCCCTATCGTACTTTAATCAATGCTTATTTTTTCAAAATGATGGTGAATGTGGACAAAATCTAAATGATTATTTTTCGTAGTAATTAAGAAGCAATATTGAAATATTGTCGACTTCTCCTACGATTATTTTCCGTCGCAGTTTTCGCTGCTTTCTCTCAGAATCTGTAAGAATCCGACGATTACGTTTCCGGGTACGTTATTGTTCTTCCGCCATTGCCGTTTATATCAGAGACCTAGAAAAATATGATATTTTAAACTTTTGTTTCATTACGATCGCGTGACATTCACGACTCATTTTACGGATGTCGGCGAAAAGCGTTAGCCATTTCTAAAGCGAATTTAAATCAAGTGGGTGATATATTTATTTGTTTATCCTTTTATATCGCAAGCACATGTGGGTGATATATTTATTTTTTTATCCTTTTATATCGCAAGCACATGTGGGTGATATATTTATTTTTTATCCTTTTATATTGTAAGCACATGTGGGTGATATATTTATTTTTTATCCTTTTATATCGTAAGCACATGTGGATGATATATTTATTTTTTATCTTTTTATATCGCAAGCACATGTGGGTGATATATTTATTTTTTTATCTTTTTATATCGCAAGCACATGTGGGTGATATATATATTTTTTATCCATTTATATCGTAAGCACATGTGGGTGATATATTTATTTTTTTATCCTTTTATATCGTAAGCACATGTGGGTGATATATTTATTTTTTTATCCTTTTATATCGCAAGCACATGTGGGTGATATATTTATTTTTTTATCCTTTTATAGCGCAAGCACATGTGGGTGATATATTTATTTTTTTATCCTTTTATATCGCAAGCACATGTGGGTGATATATTTATTTTTTATCCTTTTATATCGTAAGCACATGTGGGTGATATATTTATTTTTTATCCTTTTATATCGCAAGCACATGTGGGTGATATATTTATTTTTTTATCCTTTTATATCGCAAGCACATGTGGGTGATATATTTATTTTTTATCCTTTTATATCGTAAGCACATGTGGGTGATATATTTATTTTTTTATCTGTTTATATCGTAAGCACATGTGGGTGATATATTTATTTTTTATCCTTTTATATCGCAAGCACATGTGGGTGATATATTTATTTTTTTATCCTTTTATATCGTAAGCACATGTGGGTGATATATTTTTTTTTATCCATTTATATCGCAAGCACATGTGGGTGATATATTTATTTTTTTTATCCTTTTATATTGTAAGCACATGTGGGTGATATATTTATTTTTTATCCTTTTATATCGTAAGCACATGTGGGTGATATATTTATTTTTTTATCTTTTTATATCGCAAGCACATGTGGGTGATATATTTATTTTTTTATCTTTTTATATCGCAAGCACATGTGGGTGATATATATATTATTTATCCATTTATATCGTAAGCACATGTGGGTGATATATTTATTTTTTTATCCTTTTATATCGTAAGCACATGTGGGTGATATATTTATTTTTTTATCCTTTTATATCGCAAGCACATGTGGGTGATATATTTATTTTTTTATCCTTTTATAGCGCCAGCACATGTGGGTGATATATTTATTTTTTTATCCTTTTATATCGCAAGCACATGTGGGTGATATATTTATTTTTTATCCTTTTATATCGTAAGCACATGTGGGTGAGATATTTATTTTTTTATCCTTTTATATCGTAAGCACATGTGGGTGATATATTTATTTTTTATCCTTTTATATCGTAAGCACATGTGGGTGATATATTTATTTTTTATCCTTTTATATCGTAAGCACATGTGGGTGATATATTTATTTTTTTATCCTTTTACATCGTAAGCACATGTGGGTGATATATTTATTTTTTTATCCTTTTATATCGTAAGCACATGTGGGTGATATATTTATTTTTTATCCTTTTCTATCGTAAGCACATGTGGGTGATATATTTATTTTTTATCCTTTTATATCGTAAGCACATGTGGGTGATATATTTATTTTTTTATCATTTTACATCTAAAGAACATGTTGTCATTCATGAAAAAAAAAACATGCAAACACACTTTTGCAAAGATAATGGCATTTTAGATCTTTGAGTTTTGATAATGTTTTTGAACATACCATCCTATTTGGATTATTATTGGATTATATAAAAACTTCGGTAAAAAGGCAACCTGATACGTCATGCAAAGAATCTTATTTTTCAATAGTTTACATAAATAAAAAAAACGTTTGCTTGATATATTTATACTTTAGATACAGCCGCTATGAACCGTAATATTCACAGTAGCCGTTCATGACAGTGTAGATAAATAAGGGATGTCACGTGATATTAACGTTCAATTTGTTTCGGAGTTACTGGTATGTTTAGTAACTCTTTAGACAATGAATTCATGAAAATATTTGAATAAAGAGCTGTCTTGACAAAAGACGGGAACTGCATAAGTAATGTCTTTGAACTTTTTTCACACCCTTGATATGATTATATATAACCTTGAAGAAATCATGTTCAGACCCCGGCTAGATAGCTAGGCCCTTGACTAACCATAACCAATTTTATCCGGTCAAATACTCGGATTTCTATTCATCGTTGAGATTTCTATTATCTTTTTATTTTATGTATATATGGGAGTGTAAGTATCTCATCGCTAGGTCATTTCATGAGGTCATACAATATAAAGACAGATAACAGGAGCGTTGGAGTTCAGGTTTGGTTGAAATTGAATAAAAATGTTAAATACGTAAATACGCTGTATAAACTGAGAGAGAGAGAGAGAGAGAGAGAGAGAGAGAGAGAGAGAGAGAGGGGGGAGAATGAGTTTATGACGGGGCTTCAGCATTGAAGGCAGATCTAATGACGTATATCATCAAAAATATAAACTAAGAAAAAAGAAAGAATTAAATGCGCTGTGTGTGTGTGTGTGTCTCTCTCTCTCTCTCTCTCACACACACACACACACACACACACGAAGAAAGGAAAATGTTATATGAGTTTGTGTTGTTTCAAAAACAGATCGTGTATACTTGGCTTGTGGTACCGTTATCTTTCTTTCTTAGTATTAGTCACTGCGATGATGATGATGATAATGATAATTTGATGGAGATAATAATGATGATGTTGATTATGATAATCATCTCCTTTACCTGTTTGTTTTTCTTCCTGAAACAACGCTTCCAAGAGTTTTGAAAAAAATATATCCTCACCTTTTTGAATAAGTTGATGATCTGTCAAAATCATCTAACTGACAGCAGAGAAGGAGTCATGAGCAAACAAGGAGTTTTTTTTCAGGACGCAGATAAAAAAAAAAGATGGAACCACATCCAGTGTGATTTGCAAACTCGCCATGTCTGAGGCATTTAGCTTGGTTGATGACAAGCTTGGTTGATGACAAGCTTGGCTGATGACTAGCTTGGTTGATGACTAGCTTGGTTGATGACTTGCATTTCAGGGATATAAAGCTTTCTACGCTTCACGTCTTCCTATTTTTACAGAAGTTTGAATATACGTCATTTTCTAATGACGAACCATACTGGTAGTATAAGAGAAGTGATATTGAATTTTGATCCCATGTTACTTCCTCTACACTGTCTTATCTTATCAGAGTCAAGTGGTTAAGCAAATATTCGAACAAACGACTAAGTGAAAAGCTCTTTATGCTGTATGGAAGGGAATTACCCCAAAAGTATTTATCACAAGAAATATTGCAAGTGTTAAATTTTGATAGTACGTGCTCAAAAATACAGGCTGTGAAACGCATACGTGCAAACATTACACATGTCTGTCTTATAGGACTTATAATTGCAAAACTGTAAAGAATGAAATGCTTAGCAATGCATATACATATACACAGTGCATAAATGCAAGTGACAGAAACAACTACGGAATCAATACATGCAAATACAACATTTTTTATTCTCTGTAAAAATTCTAAATGTATAATATTAAAGACATACATACTTAAGATTGGAAATCATAGAAATTAAATGTTAATGAGATAAGTATAAATTTCAAAATGAAACCATTTATGGCAAAGAACTGTCAATCCTACAATCCTGATTTGCACAGACAGATTCAAACTGAAAATTCCTTGTTCTCTATCAAACATAGATGATGCATTGGTTAGTTGTCAGTTTTAAAATTTGTCACGAAAAGGGGAATCTATTTTTATTGTTTCTGTTACCATTGCGACCAGAAATATCAAACGCGGATAAAAATAAAGTAACTTGCATAATTTTCATGTTGTCATGTATTCATATATCAATTTTCACCAACTTAACTTACTGGGTTTTTTTTGTTATCGCGGGATTCAGATTTTCAGACAGTCGAACGGACAGACGGAAAGACGAACAGACAGACGGAGGCAAACTTTGGTAGATATCTATAAAACTGAATTAAACGTTTTGTCTTTTTGAAAGTGGTTCTGCTATTCTGCTGTTCTGCTATTCTGCTGCAGTTGTTCTGCTATTTCGCCATTCTGCTAGAATTGTTCTGCTATTCTGCCAATTTGCCATTCTGCTGGAGTTGTTCTACTATTCTGCAATTCTGCTGGAGGTGTTCTGCTATTCTGCTGTTCTGCTAACTTCACACATACAATCTATCTTTATCTGTTTCACTATTTTTGACAAGTTGTAATTGATATCTGTTATGAAAACATAATAAACGAGCTAAAGAATAAAGATTTAGGCGTTTAAAACATGCTAAAAGTTAAACACAAGTGTTGACGTAGGTAAGTTAAAGAAATTCTAATCTAAACAGATAGTATAAATGAAGATCTACTTCATCATTGAATGTACAGTATCAAGATAAATCTACTGCATTTCTTCAGTATTTCAATCTTTGTCAGGTTAAACAAGTTTACATGTGACAGATGCACATTGTACGGTATAAGATAGGGGCTATGTAGTAAAATCTTCAGTATTAGGAAACCGAAAGGGAGGCAGTTCCTTAATCCTAAGCATTTCACTTCATAGCCTGTATCCGACTTTTGGTTTGCCCCATCCATTTTGAGCTTTCACTGTTTGGCTTTCTTGTTTGGAACATTCGTATCCGCAAGCTTGTGAGCCGACATACCTGCGCAGATAACGTGTTCTGGTCGGTAAAAATTGAACAACGCTTTTCATGAATAAGTGGAGAAAAGGCACTCTTCACGGATAGGGCTTGTTTTCCCCTTTCTAAGGAAAGGTTAAGATAATAACCACAAAATCTCAACATGTATATTCAGTAATCAAATAGAGGCGTTTACTAGTATTTCATTTTAAATATTATTCTACATTTACATGATATGCATTTATCTGATTTCTCGTATAAGTGATGGCATTCAACAAATGTGACTGTCTACAATGCAATTTGTGTGAACGAATTTACGAGGATTTTATGGATTTGTGATTGATTTCTTTGACGGATATGCTAGACTTTAAACAACAGAAAATGGTGTTGTTCTCAATTTTACCGGAAGACTTCGTGTTTTACGTTTAAAACCTCAAATAGGAAAACCAGATATTGGTTATTTGATTCAGATAAATTTGAAAACTAAAATCACTTTGTAGTCATTCGGAAGAAACAAGAAATATCTTTTTAAAAAGGTGATCGCCGTAGATACAGTACAAATTGTTGCCCCATAAGAATACAGTTTTAGTAAATATTTAACGTGTGTAATATGACCATAATAGTTAAGGCTATAAACAAAAAATGTTGATTTAATACTAAAAGTGTGAATATCATTTTCAGTAAAATAAATTAGATTTAAGTCATATTTATTATGTATGTATTATATTTAGTATATTTATTCATGGTTAAAACGTTTTGATATTTAATTAAGGACTTTATTTATGTTATCATTATTGCATTATTTTCAGAGGCAATAAACTAACAATTACGAAGTCTGCTTTAAAATTTCATACCATCAGTATCCTTTTTTACTAATGGCAAGCTGGAATTTTTGTATCTAACAATTACATTCGTTACAAATGTAGGTCAAAATCTGTTATAATACAGCTACGCTGAAAAAAATTGTATGTGAATGAAACGTTCTCAATTATTATAAAACGACGAAGTTTGGTTAAGTCGTTTCTGCAAAGAGGGAATAGATATGTAAGACTTCCTTTCGGAATTTATGATAGGATTTGTGACTCTTGGATCAGTGTGACCATCCTGAAACAACGCTTCAAAGAGTTTAAAAATATTACCTCACCTTTTTGAATAAGTTAGTGATTAGTCAAAATCACTTAACTGACAGCAGAGAAGGAGTCATGAGCAAACAAGGAGTTTTTTTTCAGGGCGCAGATAAAAAAGATGGAACTATATCAAGTGTGATTTTCAAACTAGCCATGTCTGAGGCATTTAGCTTGGTTGATGACAAGCTTGGTTGATGATTAGCTTGGTTGATGACTAGCTTTGTTGATGAGTAGCTTGGTTGATGACTGGTATTTTAGGGATATAAACGTTTGATGTCACTCAACGATCATCAATGGATAGAAAAAATGTTTGATTTGTGATGGCAACGGTTACTGATTTTCCTAACCTGTTAACCATTTGTTCTTTCGAACGGGTTAGAAAAAGCGGCTAGCACATGATGCCTGCCAGTGATTATTATGCGAGCTTTCAGTTTGAGCACTTCACCTCGTTGAAGCATTTATTGCTACAAATTCATGAAAAACCCATGCATGAAATAAACGTTTATATAACTTACATATCGGCGGATTGGTAATAATCAAATGAATTTTTAAGGTCAAGGGAAGTGAGCAAGTTGAAATTAATCGGCCTGTACGGGCGCTCCGACTATCTGATATACTGGCGCTTCGACTATCTGATATACTGGCGCTTCGACTATCTGATATTGTCAAATTTAAAGCAAAAGCTGTGGATTGGTTGATATTGACGATTAATTAACTTCTTTTATTAGTATGTAGTTTCTCTGAATAAAAATTATTGAAATTTAAGTAAGGTATTAACCTGAACAAGTTATGAAATATTTCGTGCGTATAAACTTGAAAATATCATGTTTGATGATTCTCAACATTTTCTTAACATTCGGTCCCTTTATATTAATAAGTTAGTTGAACCCTGCCCTAAGCAGTACTTTACCCTTCATTCAGTGAAGTAACTGTTGTGTGGTGTGGTGCTACATATGACGAAATTAGAACTCAGTAAATATCGACTAATATGATTCCGGCCGTATATTTCTGCCCTTTCCGATTTCTTTTGAAGTAACATTTCATAATGACATTAAGAGCAAGTAACTACACGCTTCTGTTTGTGTTCCGATTGGGTATCAGACGTTTCGCAGCCTTTAGGTCGCTATCTGTATGTATTTGCTTCGCTACTTAATAGTTTCGCTACGGGGATAATCGCAAATTGGCTAACAGGTTAGTTACTTATTTGAAAGCAAACATTCAATCTGATTATATGATTATATTGTATTTCTGTTTAACAATTTACATGTATAGAGAGTATAGAAAAGGATCACCAGTTGCAACTAACACTCGTCTGGGCCTTGACGAAGAAATAGAAAATTTAGTACGATTATAGCGGCAGTGTCATTAAATGGTATGTTATGATTTTAACTAAAAGCTGCTGTTTCCAGTGTTCTGGAATTTGATGCTGATTTGTTTGATAACTTGTTTTATTAAGTAAAGTGGTACAAATTTTTTATTATTCGAAAATCATTTTCTAGAATGTGTCTCCTATTCCGAAACAAACATAAAGTTGTTTTACGAATTATACATGCATATGATAGATTAAAACTATTTAATTCTAAAAATATTAATTTGCATTAAAAAGTTATTTGATTTGATTTAAAAATGTAAACTCGCATTAAAATATGAATTTGTATTGAATTAAATCAAATGTAGTTATGTTATTGCAAACTATCATTCATCTAAAAATCGGGTATCAATAAATCGACACTCTACTGGCTAGCACAACGACTGCGAACATGTAAGGGTAGCGAAACAAACCCTGAAATCTATAGACACAACCTCCGATAAACGCGACAAGGATCAGTGGTGAGAGCGTTGGTTTAGCAAACTACTTATGATCAAGACAGTATGAGTACGAATCGGAGCGGATGTGGTCCAGTGGTAACGCGCTGGACTAGTATACCAGGTGTCCCGAGTTCGCTCCCCCACTCTTCCACTAACATTACTAATAGTCTTTCGGATGAGACGTTAAACCGAGGTCCCATACAGTGCTATACACTGAGCATGCAAAAGAACCAGGGGTGCCTCCGGAATGGGATGCTTTCTGTATCTTGCACTACCCCCACAACATAAAATAACTAATCTCTTCGGGGGGCGTCGGTCATATAGGCAACCGGTACCGACGGTAAATAAGCTTAAATAGATAAGAGAGTACAAATCACATTCAGAGATGGTTTAGTTAAGTGTACTAACAGTTCTACAGTTATAAACAAATATTCTTTATGTGTGAAATTACACGGTTTCCAACACGTTCACATCTTCAGAATCTTTTGCCCTGACTTGAAGATGTGCATCTATATAAATATGTTTCTTGTTTCAGTTTGTATACATGTATTAACACGCAGTATTTGCGTATGTAAATCGAAGGAGCTCTAGAGTGAATTATTCTTCACTGATGATGGCCTAAGTTTGATCAAATATGTTCTATCGGGATTTGTGAGACGTTAGCCAAACCAAACATCTTCGTTTATGTCATTGGTAAGCTCACTTTATCATACAGGATAAAGTTTATAGGCGCCTGCCTAGCATAGCCAGTAATTACTTTTGGCAGTAATAAGTTGAAGTTTGGTTATATCCTACCAGAGATAGTCACTTCTACTTCTTTTGTCTCTTTGCAAGTCACGTGAGGCGTAATACAGCTCAAAAACGCACGTGCCCTACTTTGCCAGACCTTAGCTGTCCTGAGACGATTGATTGTAAGATGTGGCTTCCAGTTCCTCTGTTTCATTTCGCGATACAGTCTATGTTACAGTTTCTGGTCTGCTGATTCGCTACATGCTTCTTGTTTGACAGTCAGAAGTCTTTAATATCTGTCGTTCAACAGGGATGCAAGTGTAAGCGTTGTCTTTTTTCATTACAAAATGATAGGTCTTTCGTGCATGTTCAGATATTTGGTTAGACAACGCTTGATCAGGTTGGATTCATTCTTTGCCAAATTGATATTAAGCACCTGCACTTAACAATTGACAGATTCACGTTCTCCACATAGTATACAAAAAGGGTGTCTGTGTTTCCAATTCGACTCATCCTCTGTATCTTTGTGGTAAAGATCGTCTCCATCGTTGTCTTCGCATTCCTACATTTCCTCTCCGCTTTTTTCCTTTTTTATCGTAAATTGCTCGAAATATCATATCCCCTTTATTTTCAGCCTGTCATTATAAAAGTTCTGACATGTCGTGCATTAGCGACTCCGTGCGTTGAATTAGGAGGTCTTTAACGGCTTCAATGAGGCAAACATAGTTTGTATGACCCTTTATATTGCTGCAGATCGAGAAGCTTACGGGAACGTGTTTACGGGTCTACTAAAACAATTCCGTGGGTCATGGATATTTTGTTACATCGCTTCAAAGATGTAGCATATAAACCCTGGATAAGTGCATTCTGCTATCGGGATGATAATGGTTAAATCGCAGAGCCGATCAAAAATGGAATCTTGGACTCTATGGAATCCATCTTGGTAAACGTATATGGTCTTGCTACAAACAGTTGATGGCAATGGAAATGTCCTCCTTGCTCAAATTCACGGTCACAGGTGCTTAACTGGTATTTCTGTGCGTACATGATGTTTATCATAGACACTGACGTACATAGAGGTTTCATGTTGCCCTCTTGATTTAATACCGATATTGCATATCTGGCTTCTGTCAATCTATGATCTTCGAGGTTAATTTCCAACCGGGTTTCGAACTCTGAAAAGCGTCGATGTTTAAACTTTGAAACGTACTAATCAGCCCTTGAATCAATTGTTGATAAAATTGTCTGGTAGGTCTTTCTATAGACCTTATATCGTGGCCGTGAACCATGGTCAGGTGGAGAGCCAGACATCGAAATATACGGGGTTTATCGTCGTATGGCTTGCTGTTGATATTTTACTAGGTGGTCCAGGCTGTATTTGTTTAGGAGTTAATCTGGAAGGTCACCGCAGCCTTCAGGATAGTTGGTGCTGTGACAATTGTATAGTTTACATTTATCATAAACACTATAAACCATTTAGTATCGGCCCTGATTCTAAGTATTAATTTCATTCCACGTCGTCGCTTGCGAAAAACTTTTACATCTGACCCTCTCAAAATGTACAGTGGTCTTTTGAAAATACCATTATTATTGTAAGGCATAAAAGCGATACTGTCTGGTCTCCCTATTTTGCAGATAGGCTCGAATGCAAAATACAGACGAAACGAAGTGTGTTCTTTTCTATATAAAAACATCTGTCGCAAAGTCCATCAGCTGGTAGATATTGAGATCATTGTCTAGAATCAAAGATGCATTGGCTTTGTACATCTTTTGTGGACTGTCGTCCTTTCCTTACCTCTTTATTTGTTTCAAAACGAAAGAGTATGGATAAAAAGGAAACCGTTTGCTACTTGAAACGTCAAAAAAATCAAACAGGAAATTTTGGCGCGAAAGAGGCTGTTAAAAAATCTTCAAAATTTCATGAATAATATTGCAAACGACACGGTATTAAGACGAACTAATTAACAATGATTGTGTGGCATTCACGTTGTAACAATTGAAAATGCTGATGAAGTTATCAGTCAAGAGAAAGGGGAAAAAAAGAAAACAGTCAGTGGCATTATCTCATGTTACAGATATTGTTTCAGTGTGAGATACGTGAATTGCGGTCGACTTTTTTTTTTTTTCCGTTTCGGGCCCCTTTCGGGTAACCCCATTTATTATCCCCGTCGTAGGCGTATCAGGGGTCGGGGAACCATCCCCTGTATGCCTTACAAAGTGTTATAAATTATCAATATAAAAATAGAAAAACATATTATATAATGTTAGAGACCCGAAACAGTTTTATATATGATGAAATAACATATAAAAAACTAAAAAAAAAACAAACAAACAATAATTTGAAAAGAAACGAGGTCCATTTTTAAACGATGGTGTACTGTAACATTGTTCATATTTGTAACATTGTTCAAATTTGTTAGATGTTTCAGTCAGTAAGGTTTTTAATTGATTATATTACTTTTTCTTTTATATTTAATATTTACGATTTTATTTTACGGGACACAGAAATGTTTGCCAGGTACCTGGTTACTCTGAAAGTTTTTCCAAAAGTAGTCCAAAATTGTTATTAAAACAATCGAGCTTACCATTATTAGAGAAAATACTTTTCAGAGTCTGCAATTTTTGTTTCAAATATAATTTAAAAAGTCCACTAGTTAAATGAAATTGCGCGTTCTCTTTGAACTTGGTTTTATAAATATAATATTTTAAACGTAAAGACGTGTATCTTCCTGCTAAGGAGTTTGTATCAATAGAAAAGATAAAGAGATTAAACTGATTACCAATTTCAATTTCACACTGATTTTTTAACCAATATTTTACAGTTAGTAAAAAATTCTTAACCTTTGTACAGTTATAAAATAGATGATTAATGGTTTCTATCTCGGCGTTACAGTATGAACATTCATTATTTCTAATTTTATTAATTTTATACAAAAATGATTTTGTAACTATTATTTTATTGTTAAGTTTAAATTGAAAGTCCTTTAACTTGATTTCGTGTATTTCCGTTAATTTTTTACATATTTTTTTATAAACTGTTTCTTCTATTTCACCTATATCGTTAAACCATTTCACCGGCAATGTTATATGGTTTGTTTTAGCTATAACTTCATAAAAGTGTTTGCAGCCTTTTTTGTTTTTAATTAGTTGAGCTAAATAAGGTGTCGTACATAGGCTGGTTTTTTGTTGTAATGTTTCTGACCTTTTATCTTGTATAAGCTTTTTCCACTCGGTAGGAATGTTCCCAATTAACCTATAATAGTCTAAAAAGGTTCCTTGAATATTATATATTGTTTTAAATTCCATAAAAGTATAAAAATTGCCTTCATTATTTATCAAGTCTATAACGTATAAAATGTTTTTTTCATACCACGTTTTTAACAAAATGGATTTATTAGAAAAATGTTCATTATACCATAGTGGGGAAAAAAGAATTTCTGATAATTTTTCTATTTTCAAACTTTTACAATATTTTTGCCAGCTATTTAATACATCTTTCCAGAACGGATTTGGTACATTTTTAACAAATTTTGAAATGTAAAAAGAACCAAGTTTGACTAATTTATTTATATTGATATTTGCAAGGGTGGACCAACTTTCGTCTTCCGTTATTAAAAGAAGTTTTCTTAACCAATTAATTTTAAGACTACAAATAAAAGAATTTAAATTCGGCATACCTAATCCACCCAATTGTACTTGTTTAATCGCAACCTCTCTTTTGACCCTGTCAGGACCATTGTTCCACAAAAATTTATACGCCATTGTTTCTAAAGATTTAACTAATTCGTCTGGAGGATTTAGTAATGCAATAAATAAATGTACAAATTTTGAAAAAACTAAAGATTTTAAGACTGTGACTTTTCCAAGTAATGTTAAGTTTCTTTTTCGCCAAATTTCCAAAAGAGAACTACATTTCAGTAATATTTCGTTTGTATTATTATTCCATATGTTTTTTACCGAGCTTGTGAAATTAACTCCTAAAATTTTCATAGGACCTTTTGTCCATTCTAGAGGGATATCTCTACATAATTTTCTATCTGAATTTTTTAAAGAACCTAACCACATTGCTTTTGTTTTTTCTACGTTAATTTTCAAACCTGACATATTATAGAATTTATTTAAAGTGTCTAGACAACTTTTAAGTGACAGCTCTGTACCATTTAAAAAAATCTGTGTATCATCCGCATATTGTGATAATTTATGTTCTTTGTTATATATCTTTATTCCAATTATATTATTGTTACAACGTATCATTTTACCTAAAATGTCTGCGCATAAAATAAAAAATATAAGGCGAAATAGGATCTCCTTGTCTACAACCTCGAGAGAGTCGAAAAAAATCTGACATGTGTCCATTTTGTAGTATACAAGACTCTGACCCTTCTTGAAAAACTTTAATCCATCGTTTAAAAGAATCTCCGAAATTATAATAATTTAAAACTTTGCCAATGAATTTCCAAGAAACACTATCAAAAGCTTGTTGAAAATCTATCGAAAGCAATAAACCTGGTATATTTTGTGTTTCTGTTTCAAATAAAATATCGTAAACTATTCTTATGTTTTCGCCTATGAATCTTCCTTCTACAAAACCTTTTTGATCCGTATGAATAATATAATTAAGTATTTTTTTTAATCGATTTGCAATTGCTGTAGATGCTAATTTATATATAACATTCAGAAGTGAAATTGGTCGCCAGTTTTTTAAAAACATTTTATTTTTATTTGGTTTTGGAAGACACGTTATAACACCTTGCTTTTGAGTAACAGACAAAGATCCTTGTCTGTATCCAAAATTTAACGAACGTAAAATCCAAAATTTTAAATCATCCCAAAAAAACTTAAAGAATTCAGATGTGTATCCGTCTAATCCTGGGCTTTTGTCATTTTTCATTTGGTTAAGAGCTGTTGTTAGTTCGCCAAGTGTTAGTTCACCTTCAAGATTTTGAATATGTTCATTATTTATGGTAATTGTATTTGGTCCTATCGTTTCGTAAAGTGTCTGGTCGTCGATGTCAATAGTGTCTGTGAATAATTTACTATAGAATAGTTTTTGATAGTTTAATATTTCCTCCGTTGACTTATATTCTATATTGTTTTCGTCAAGCAATTGAAAAATAGTTTTATTTGTGAAGTTTCTTTTTTCTAATCCAAAAAAATATTTTGTAGGCTTTTCACCAAGGCTTTCATATCTGCATTTTGCCCTTACCATAACTCCTTCAATTATCTTATTTCTATAAACTTTAAGTTCATTTTTCTTAGTTGTCAATTCTTCTAATAGTACATTATCTGAATTTGTAATAATTTGTTTTTCTAAGCTTTTTATTTTTTCTTCTAGTTGTATTTGGAATTGCTGTTCTCTTTTCCTTTTTTCTGATGAGAATTTTATGGTTTCACCTCTTAGAACTACCAGAAAGGTTTCTAAAAACAATTGGTCATTAATATTAATGTTTGGCGACTCTATTGAATTGGCACCTTCTGAGTGAACATTTACAGTATGTGTATTTTTTAAATCATTTAAAACTTTTTTAACAAGAGAAACATAATTTTGGTCTTTCAGTAAAGAATTGTTAAATTTCCAATATCCCCTCCCCCTTTTATTCTCAGTCAACTTCCATTTTATTGTAATACCTGAATGGTCAGATCTGTATCCAGGTAAAAGTAACGTAGTTTTTAAAATTTCTACTAACGAGAAAAAAGTCAAGACGAGCAAATTTTTTTCTGGATTAAATCTTTTCCATGTATATTCTCTATCATCATCGTGCATTTCTCTCCATATATCACAGTAATCATTATTTATAATAAAATCTAAAACGACATTTCTTGCTCTCGGATTGTTTAAATTAACATAATTTTCACAGTCTAAAACCGGGTTTAATATCATATTCCAGTCCCCACACAATACAACAAAATCATTATCTAGCTCATTAATCTTTTGTATGAGGTTATTATAAAAAGTTGGTTGATCATCATTCGGCCCATATATGCAGGCTAATTGCGGTCGACTTTTATAAAGCGGACTTGATGATGTTTAAAATGAGAGAGAGAGAGAGAGAGAGAGAGAGAGAGAGAGAGAGGCAAAGAATTCTTCGTAGTTTGTAATTTCTTCGTTATCATTTCAGGTGACTTTATTGACTAAAATCAGTTGAGACTCAAACAAGCATGTCTGGAATGTGTCTGGTAATTTCCTTTTACTCACTGTGATATTCAGAAATGAGATTTACGTACGGATAGCTCAGACAGATGACAGACAAGGCTATCCAGCTTTTGGGATGGCTTTGCCACGTGAAGACAGCACTTCTTCTGTTTTGTGCTCTGACAGTTTCATTGCTATATGCCACATACGGACTGGCTGGAAAAAGTAACTACTTTAATCTGCATTCTAATCAGTTTATTCTCTCCCCGGAATTATTGCATAATAAAGTTCAGGCATGCGCACACTCGGCGTGAGGTCTAGTTTAGGGTCTATTTTAGGGTCCAGTTTAGGGTCTATTTTAGGGTCTATTTCAGGGTCTAGTTAAGGGTCTATGCCACTTTTTGGAGCTCTAGTAACAGATGGCGTATCGATTGTTCAGTTGGCATTGAGACTTTTACACATGCATTTATTCTGGGACGGATTAGATATGAACATGGATTTATCTGTTGAAGAAACTTGCCGTTTGGTAGGTTCGTTACAGTAAGAATCTCACATTCACTTATAAATTTCGCTGTAAAATTCAAAAAAAAAAAAAAATAATAAGATAGATAAAATATAAAAAAAAATCACGCAGGCTTTGATGAATTTTTTGGTGTTCGTTTGTTTATTCCGCTAGGAATTTGTTGCGACAAGGACATCTTCTGTGGATCTTCCTTAAATTTGAAAGAAAAAAAAATCAGTCAATGCTATAGCCCGAGTTTTAACACATGACGATATTATGAATTAATTTTATAATCTACAGGAATATAGCGACGGCATGTTTGAGCTCTGTTTAAGTGTTAACTTCACACCTAAGCTTCATAACCAACTGCACGTAAGCTTGGCATGTAGAATTTTTTTGTGAAGCTTACGCATCATGTGTTTGAACCTTTCGTATACTTCACACACATTTTTTTCGGTGTAGTACGTAAGATTTGCACAATGTGAAGATTGCGTAGGTTAGTAGCTTACGTAGGTTTGAAGCCTACAGCTTTACAGAGCTCTCTATAAATTGTTTTGAATTAGTGCAGAAGAACAGGTCTGCTTGGTCGATAATCAGCAATTTTTCATATTAGCAAAAAGAACCAAAAACAGTTTTGTATATTTTCTTTTAAAATATTTCAGGATTATCAGATCTTGGAGTGAAGGCAGAGTATATGGACAGAATTAAATGGACCAACATTATGTATAACACAACAGGTGAGGAAGTACTTTTCTCGGTATCCAGCAAAGCAGACTTGTTTAGTTTAAATTAATATATTTTATTTCCATTTGCAAAAAAGGTTCTTTCAACATACGCTGAGTTCACACAAGAACTCGGGGGCAGAAGTGTGAAATAAGGAAATTCTAGCCAATGTAAGCTTTCATCCATGGTGGGAATCGAACTTTTTTGGAATCGATCCTGCGACTCTTTTTCGGGTGCCGATCGACCACGGCTCATCCTGTTCGCTTTGCTAAGGAACTACATGTACTAATGTTACATACAATACCTTGCGACCTATATCCATATGTGTCCATTAATGCGATAGTCTTAAAGTTAATAATTTGAATACACCTGTCATAAATTTGGATTGTTGCAAAGTTATGAATAAAATCTTGTGGCGGTTCATTAAAACACTTACACATGTAATACAAATTTAAGTAGACAGTGCTCAAATTCTGATAAAAGAAGGAGAAAAGAAAGTAAAAGTATCGCAAATGACGCTTCTTAAACGACGTTATGGGTTAGCGAAACCCATCAGTATAGTCGTTCTTAATGAGTTACTTCCCTTTAACCGTTATGTATCAAATGTAATTGTGCTGTTAAATGAGGTGGACTAGTATTCTTTCATTCTTACTTTTTCTATAGACATTAACACTTTTATATCGTTATCAGGCGTCTTTTTCAGTATTTAATTTGGTAAACACAAAAATCGAAAAATAAGAAAAAACCCTCGGTATACAAGTGTGCTTTACGGATAATTAAACAATATTTTAACTTAAAATGAAAATAGTGCTGTCTAAAGATACTATTTAAAAAATCATACTTTTAAATGAACACATTAATATAGTTTGATAGACATAGAACAGTATTTGCGAGTGAGACTATACTAATAATGATGACTACATGTACATCCTCCAGTTTAAGGCACATACAGTCTTAAGAGTGTAATAAATAGCTGTTTTCTACCTTTTTAGAGTCAGCTGCCGTCAAGAAAAGGAAAACAGTTCAAGCTGTCAGGAAGATTCGTGTATTGTGTCTAATACTTACAATGGAAAAAGACTTGCGCACCAAAGTGCCGGCTGTGAATAAAACGTGGGCAACACGTTGTGATAAACATTTCTATATAATAAACTCTCAACAGAAAAGACACGACTTTCTCAATGTAAACATTCCTGATGATAGGCGGAAATTGATTTTCAAAATGCAAAAAGTTTACCAAGAAGTTTATGACAAATATCTGAATGATTTTGACTTCTTGTTAAAAGCAGACGACGACACATACGTTATAGTTGAGAATTTGAAATTTCTTCTATGGCACTACGACGCAAATAAGCCGGGATATTTAGGCTATCATTTTAACAAATTCGTGAACAGTGGGTACATGAGTGGAGGTGCTGGTTACGTCATCAGTAATCGCGGTCTACGTCATTTAATTACACGCGGATACCGAAATGGCGTCTGTGAAATTAAACAACGTCAAGAAGACCCGGAAAATTCGGAAGATATAGAAACAGGAAGGTGTTTAGAGGCTGCAGGTGTTCCTATTTGGAGTTCCCTAGATTTTACGGGCAGGGAGACCTTTCATCCATACACACTTGATAGACATTTGTTCGGACATCTACCAGCTTATATGTACAGTTGGGCGAAACATCCTATACAGAAAGTAAGAGCTTTTTTATTTGACGTCAATTTACAGTTGTTAATGTATATTTACTAGATAATAAAAAACACTTAATTTAAACAGATTAAGATCACGATTTCTATATTTTGCTTTAAAACATTTTGCACAGAGTGTAAGTTTGTATTTCTTGTATGTGTAGATCTATATAGATGTACTTTTTAAAGAATCTTTTTGATTAAAAATTCCAATTTTTATAACTTAAATGTCTTTCCAGGGTAAGGAGTGTTGTTCAAGGTATGCGATTTCGTATCACTACGTTACTCCTGATGCGATGTACTTTCTGCACCACGTGCTGTACGACACAACCGTTTTCGGGATATCCGATGATTCCGTAATAAGAAGCCCAGTATTTAACGTCTGAAATTCTGACCGTTTGGCAGTTTTCTCTAGGACCTTTTATTTACATTCGTTGTTGTAGGACAGGAGTTTACTTTTAAATCGTGGGATTTTGTTATTGACACCTTATTATTGGTGAACCAAAAAAGTTTGGATTTGTAATCAATGGTTAAGTAATGTAATGATTCAGAAGTGTGACATTGGAAGCAAAATTTGAATTTATAGACACTAATAAAGCTGTAGGATTATATATCCTGTTTCATAATCAGCTTAATTTCAGACACTTGACCCCATATAACTAGACCTTCACAATATACGTTCGGATTACATTGAACTTTCGTTTCGCGTAAACGGTTAATGTTGTATTTCATCAAAAGGTCACGCGCAGGGGTCACACTGTGTGGACGGTTGCCTTTGACTTGTTCCATTCTGTTCCTTCAAAGAAGGAAAAAAAACTTTTCTTACTTTTACCAATGACTGTGACATCTTTCTGTGTGTGCTGTGCTTACTGGAGAGGTCATCCTACCTCCACAGTGTTGGGGTAAGATGTAGGCGGCATTCATTTTTTGCGTATTTGTCAAAACTTTCGTCTTCATGACATTTCACCTGTTTACCATTTGCAACCTGCATATTAAATTAGCCTTAACTCCAAATATTTGAGAGGCATGACTGCTTGAATTATTTCCGTGTTTTCATTCGTGAGAAGCGCAAATTGCCGATTTAAAATTATGCTTCCTTTTGAAGAAGGTTACTTGTTGACATTTGGTCTTATAAAAAGTAAGTTTGCATCAGAACGGTGTGCGCAAAAATGCCTGAATGTGATAATAGCTATGATGGAATTTTTCTACCTTGAAAAACAAAGCCCCGGACCCAGTTTTGACAGTTTCTATAAAGTGAACTTTTTGTGTCGCCCTTTCGAAGAAAAGGTGATACATAGGGATCGCTTTGTCCGTCGGTCCGTCGGTCCGTCGGTCCGTCACGAAAACTTAACGTTGGCTATAACTTTGCCATTTCTAAACATTATCTTATCAAACTTTCAAATTGTATTGCTTATGACAACAGGGTCAGGTTGATGCCATAATTTCTAGGTCAAGGTCACATTTGACAGAGTTATGCCCCTTTTTATACATGGTTTTTTTCATGAAAACTTAACGTTGGGAATACCTTTGCCATTTTTTAACATTTCAACATCAAACTTCCAAATTATATTGCTTACGACAACAGGGTTGTGATGATGCCAAAATGTGTAGGTCAAGGTCACAATTGACAGAGTTATGCCCCTTTTTGAACTTGGATTTTGTCATGAAAACTTAACATTGGCTATAACTATGCCATTTTTTAATGTTTCTTCATCAAACTTTCCAGTTGTAATGCTTACAATTGTATCACTTAAGACAACACCATTTCTCAAGGGCAGATAACCCTCAAATTTTTTTTTGCAATGTTATGCCCCTTTTTAAAGTTAAAATTTCTTGGTTAACCTTTTTCTTTATGTCCATGTTTCAAAAAGTGTCAAGGATATTCCATTCAAACTTGGAATACTTGATCACCAGCAAGATCCCTGCAAAGATTGTTGGTACCCATGTCCCTGGGGTCACAGTTAGCCCCACCCCCAGGGTCACTTGATTTTGCTTAAACTGATATATAGGAAAAAAAACTTCTTAAGCCTAGAAATAAAAAATATTAACTGAGATGGGTAAGTACTCCCCACCCCCTCCCCCCCACTGTCCCCTCTGCATGGGAATCCGCCCCCACCCCCACCCCCCGGGGCCCAATTTTTTTTTTAAATTTTAAAACATAGGTACTTCACTTCCCATCCTACCTCAGCCCCCTTCCCCAACCCGTCACCCCTCTCACCCCCCCAATGCCCCGCCCCCCGGGCCCAATTTTTTTTTTTTAATTTTAAAACATATGCACTTTATTCCCCCCCCTACCTCAACCCCCCCCCCCCCAGTCATCTCCCCCCCCCCGGGGCCCAATTTTTTTTATTTTTTTTATAATTTTAAAACATATGCACTTTATCCCCCCCCCCTACCTCAACCGCCCCCACCTCCCAACCAGTCACCCCCCCCACCCGGGCCCAATTTTTTTTTTAATACATAGGTACATGACTCCCCATCCACCCTCAACCCCCCCCACACCATTTTTTTTTACCCCCCCCCCCCTCCCCCTTTTTTTTTTTTTTTTAAATTTTAATACATAGGTACTTGACTCCCCATTCACCCTCAAACCCCCCCCCCCCCATTTTTAATTTTTCTACCCCCCATCCCCGCGCCTTTTTTTTTCTTTTAACATAGGTACTTTACTCCCCCTCAAACCCCCCCCCCCACCCCCCCGGGGCCCAATTTTTTTTTTTTTTTTTTCAATTTTAAAACATATGCACTTTATTCCCCCCCCGCTACCTCAAACCCCCCCCCCCACCCCCCAACCCGCGCCTAATTTTTTTTTTTTTTTTTTTAAATTTTAATACATAGGTACTTGACTCCCCATCCACCCTCAACCCCAGCAGGCTCTTGTTTACCTTTTTAGTTATTCTAACAGAGTACCCAAGGGCGACACAAGTGTTCCACTGAACACCCATCTAGTATATGTATACCTATAATAACCATATATGCTTAGTTCACAGACTGGCACGCTGTTATTTTAATCTTATCTCGACTCAAGTTTTGGTGGCTTTGGAGGTCAAAGTTATGGAACTCCAAATATGCCATACTCGCAAAGTACGTTTTATTACGTTATAGGTTCGGAAAGAGTATATATCACACACTTTGAAAAAATGACTGTCTATATCTTAACAATTTATTATATTTACTATGTTTGTTTTTAGATAAATACTTACATGACAACATTTTCCTTTCCATTGTAAATCTGCCATTTGTCATTGTTGTTAATAAATACATGAAAAACAAAAAACGATTCAATTATATAAAAACGATTAGAACATAATTAAGAAAGAACAACACAGAAAACAAAAGGCAAAAAACCGAAGTTTACAGCTCCAAATATTGCTCCTTGGTCACCCATCGATCGAAATACTTACAGGGCTTAATGCTGCTTAACGTTGGTGATCGGATCAGAACCGGTGGTTTTAACGTGATATGGCTGTAAACGTCTTAAGCCATTCTCAATATATATAAAGCAACATTCAACATATATTTATATTTTATATATTTTGATCTGATTTTTCCCCTACCGTATACAATGTAGGCGCTTTAGATGTTCTTTCAATAAGATCTTATGTCTGGTTTGATCTATTTTTAGAGAACAACTGCACTTGATATTCAAAGGGACACACCTACAAATTCACCGAAAATGTACTGCATATTTATTTTATTGGCTGATACTTTCTTTTCTTTAAAATAATTGATTATTCAAGTTTAAACATATGTTCAGTTGTGTTTTTTCAAGGTATATAGCAACAAAGTAAGTGTGCATTTGTTGTAAATGGGAACAACTCATTGTATAAAATTTATGCATTCGGTTAACCTGATGGTTCGGACAATTGAAATTATGTAATGATTTATTTAATACCATTCGTTTTTAGATCTATATAATTTTAAAGTTAAAGAAATACTAGAATTAAGTATTTGTCTTGCATTTTTTACCCAATTGAAAGACTCGTAAACCGCTCTACATCGGTATGACGTCACAAACTGACAAATTCATTACGCTACGTTTCTTTCGGCGATATATATCATTTTCAATAGACTGCTTATGCAGTTTTAGGCAGTTAAACGGTACGTGTTCAAAATGCAATTACTAGTTTAGTTTTTGCACGGACATTTTCTAAACAATTTTCAAGTGGTTGTGATATTACAGGCTCACTTGAAAATTGTTTAGAAAATGTCCGTGCAGTGTGACCATGGTCTACACTATTCGCCATTCAGACAGTAGATTTTCAATAAGCACCTCCCATAAACAATTAATGGATCTGTCCAAGTTAAAAGATGGACAAATCCATTTTAAATATTTAGCATGGTAAGGGTTAATGGGACAATCGCTCATATCTCATTAGCGTTTTGTCTCAGATCGACCACAGAAGATTGACATTATATTTTAATATCATTCAAGAGCCGAAACTTTATACCTATATTTTTCTGTATTTTCTTTTTTGTATACAGAAAGGAATCTAGGTATACAGTTTCAATTTTTGAATGATTATAAAATACAGTGCCAAGCTCATGTGGATCGACCTATTTTTATTTGCTTTATTATGTCCCTTGACAGTTGCTGATTAAGTCAATCCACGTTCAGTAGAAAACTGGTTCCATTGATTTAGTTTAAACATATTTTATTTCCATTAAAATAAGTACATTTATCACATATACAGTTTACAGTAATTGATGGAAAAAGGGTCAGACCACAAGTTCTAACAACATTAGTGACGGCCTTCCCCTGATAGAATAAGATGTAAAAAAAGATGGTGATAAATCAGTGTACTAGGTAGTGTCTTCGAAAATTAAGTGAACAAACTGTTATGATATATAAGTAAACAAAGAATAACTAAAAAGAAGTTAAATAAAGAACAGAGCTCGAGAATATAAGAATATCTTGAAAATTTTATAATATCTTGAATGGAAAAATTGGAGACTATGATTTGAACAAAATTGTTATGAAGAAAGAAAAAAAAATGAGAGAGAAAAAACAAACAAACACGAAACAACACTAAAACATAGAGCATTACTTAAGATGGTTCCATTGATTTCGTTTTTGCTCACATGAGGAAGAGAATTCATGAAAGGCCTTCGATAATGTGCTTGTTATGATATTATCAATATCCTTGTGAGTTATAATGTTCGCGTAGTCACCATTAGTTCTAGGGGGCTGTGGTGTCGCCCCTTAATTAAATTTAATATTTTATTGCAATAATATACACATACACACATTACATACCTAAAATCAAATGAAAGTGCAAATGGACTGGCCTACACGTTATTACAACATTAGTTACAGCCCCTATCGAAAGGTTAAAGCAAACTTTACCGATTAAGTAGGTTTTAAGTGTACACTTGTCTATGGTAAAGTGTTAATGTGTTGTTTGGAATACAGAGATAATAAAGAGATGATAACTACATAAAGAGATGATAACTACTTAAAGAGATGATAACTACTGAAATGATTAAAGGAAGGACAAATATACAAAGAAAGAAAAAGAATGTAACCTCTCTCCAAAAAGCTGTTCTAATTCCGCTGCCCTTCTCTAAATCTCATAACCAGAATATTATCTTGGATTCCAAAGACAGAGGTTCTA